>WAAG01015577.1:0-16783 GCA_013390105.1 Tichodroma muraria | reverse complement strand
TGTTTGTCAGACAAATATCTTGTCATTTCTGGAAACTCCTTTTTGTTTACAAAGTAAATGTACCAGAATTTTTCCCCCCTCTTAATATATTTAATATATCTTACCGGTACTGTTGGCTCTACTTTTAGAGGGTTACCTGGCACTGAATGCACAGCTGAACTTTGTAATGCCAGACTTTGTGCTGAATTCTTTTGTTGGTGCTTGGTTAAGTCAATGAGGTTACACTGATGTAAAGAGGAGCCCAAGGACTCCAGAGTTTATTGCTAACTGTGAGGACAGATATATGAAAATAATGATCAACTCAGGAATTTTGGTGGCAAACTCGATGTGATTGCCAGTGACAGTGTCCATCAGCTGGGAATTTCAGCCTTTAGATATCAGCTGGATGATGTGCAAATCCAGGCATCTTTTGCCTTGTCATCTGCAGATATTGGCAGTCTTTGAGTTTTGGAATTATATTCCATGCTGTATTCTCAGAATAGGATTGCTTCAGTTGAAGAATTGTAAGGACATGAGACAGAATCTATTTACAAGAATGAAATTATATTTGCCAATGACAAAATGTACACTGATGGAACTGTGTGGTACAAGAAATTCTGTAGTGGAAATTAAACGTAAGAAGACTTTGATTAAATAACTGCAGAAACCTGAAGAATTTGAGAGTGCTGCACTCTATTTGTATTGCCTTTAAGAAGGATTATGATTTCTTACCAAATGTTATTGATTTCAGAGCAAGGAGTTTTCCAGCTTTATGTTCTTTGGCATCAGGGTTAGTAGCCAAATAGCTTTACTTAACAGTTTTGATGGGAGAAAAAAGAAAGAGTCAGAAGCAAGAACAAACCTAGTAGGAAATTATTGAACTGCATAAAATACACAAAATATACATCTTGAGAGTATTGAGATGCACAAATCAGTTATGTGTTTTGGTATTGACTTTATTGATCCAGATAATGCAGAAGCTTTATTTGCTATCAAAGCACATCTCTGTGTTGTGCTGTGTTGTACTGTCCCAGTGTTTAGCGTTTTGAATTTGTTGGTTTGGAGATTGACACAGGGTGGTGATTCAGCTAAGCCTTACTGAAGGCAGAGGGAAAGCTTGGGAGATGTGGAGCCACCACCACCATTTCACCAAAAGCTGCATGGGAGGGGTGGCCCTGCCCTTCTTGGAGCCTCACCCCACTGTAGGATTAGAAATTAATTCTTGTTGTGGGGAAAGAAAAGGCAAGGTGAAGCTGGGTTAGATTTCTTTCCAAGGACAGCATATGCTCTCCTGACTAAGGAAGTGGCTTGTAATCTCGCTGTCATGGCAACTAGGAAATCTCCTGGGACCACTGCTCAAGAAGTTCCCCAAAATAAAGCACAACAGCAGCCTGCAGGAAACCTGCAAAGGAAGCAGGTGCTGAAGATTTAGTTTCAGGGTAGGCGAATGAAAAAGGTGGCACTTTGGAAAATTCTTTATTTTGTACCTCTGTGTATTTGTCAGTGAGGCTTGAAAGACATGTGGGTTACTTGGACAAACAGGGTCAGGATTTGGGATGTGCACTGCACTGGTTAGGGGTTCACAGGTGGTCTTAACCCTGATTTACCCAACATGCAAAGAAACAGATCAATACTATGACAGCTGTTGCAGTAAAGCTCTTGACTTGCAGGAGACCAAATCCAAGACAAGCTGTGTAGCAGTGTGAGGGCTCTGTACACTGTGCACTGTCGATCCTCATCCTGTCCTGAATCCTTTTGACTTTAGGGCTTGAAAAGGCAGAGTGAAGCAGCAGCCTCCCCTCAGCTCTGTGCTGCAATGATCAGGTTGCTTCTCTGGCACAACTAGTTAATTTACAGGCTGCTTGGGTACGCCTGTGTTGAAGTGAAGGAGTGAAGGTTATGGTTTCCTCTGTGTTAATCCCTTAAATGCCTTTGTTTCCCTGTGCCCTACTGTAACTCTGTTAGCTGCATATGAAAGCATGCCTCAGGAATGCAGGTTTTGGCTCATGCTGCTGACTTGGCTGTTACTAAGTAATTTTTTTTTTTTTTTAAATCGGAGCTAGCAGTGTGGTCATAATAAGGGTCAACTTTCTTTAACTAGTTTTTAATCTATGTCATGAGTGTTTGGCAGTTTGTGGTTATTGAGTTGCCTTAACAGCTTCATGAATCTTGTGTTGCTACCCCTGTGCTGTTCTCTTCTTCAAAAAAGTCAAGTGCTGATGCTTTGTGCATCAAAGAAAACATGGTGAAAGCCTCTAATGTGCAATTTCATCCTGTGTGCTCAGATGCCACTGATTTAACTTGCGTGACCTTGGTATTACTCTGGTTGATATTCAATCCATAATTTCACACTTAATCTTTCAAAACATTCAAAAGAGGGAACCAATTTTGTTCAATTTCAACAATAAATGTTGTATCTCATGTAGTCAAGGTCAGTCAAAATAGAGTAACTGAGCTGAATCATAGGATTAAATTCTCAGGGAAAATTGGACATAATCAATTACAATTAAAGAGCTTAGCAACAGAATTGTAAAATTACTTTGGAGATAAGTGCAAAATTTCGTCATTTGTTTATGGATTTCCGGAGGCACTTTTCTCTAAAATGCTTATGACAATTCTTGAAATGAAAATGTAGGACATTTAGTAGCAATAACAGGTTGTAATCTTTACTGAAAATGTAGTTTGCCTGTGGTGCTCTTAGCCTGTCAGCGAGAGGTGTGTGTGTCCAGGTGCACAAAGGGCATACCTGAGGTGCCACGGGTTCCCCAGAGCAGGGAACACCATGCTATAAATGACACAAAACCTGCCAGGATCCTGGCACTGAAATCCATTAGATGATGATGTGACATCCTTGCTCACAACTGGAAAATGGACAGATATGTCCTCAAGGTAAGTGCCTTCAGAACATTGCTCTGCAGTGACACAAATGCTTCTCCTGAGGTTTGTGTTCACAGCAGTATTTCTCTAGCAGCCTTTTGTAGCAACCTCCCTTAACTATCCTCACTGCTGCCTCTGCTTTGGACCAAGGTCAGCTGGGCTCTGTGGTTCACCTCATTGCCATGAGCAGTCTGCTGCTCACTGGAGATCCCCAGTGTGCTGGTGGGGTGAGGATGGGACCTAGAGATAGAGAGAGCCTGACGGGTCACTCAGCCCCTCTTGCTTGTGTGAGCGGATTTCTCAGAAAATCCTCTTTTATTTAAGGAGAGTTAAGGAGCTGTAGTATGATAATTAGTGCGGTGATAGTTATTTGTTGCACTGCAAAGACTGGAATCATTGCTGGGATTTAAAAAATAAGTAGAGAAATACATAGAGAAATGTATGACGAATAGAACAGTAGAATTGTGGACAGAAGCGATGTTTGACTAAATTTAGCCTTTTAGTATAATTACTTAGGATCCAGTTTACGTGTCATGTGGCAGTTGATTATCTTTCAGATCTTATTCAAAGAGAGACAGTCTATCAGATACTCCTGGCATGATCAGTGGACCTCCAGGGGTCCCAGCCAAATCAAAATTTCCATGGTTCTGAGAGCATGTTTTCTAATGTACAATTTGAATAATTGCTCAGCAGAGTGGACGTGAGTGGTATTAGGTGCTGTCTGAATTGATTAAATCAGATTGTGTTAGATTTAGTGATCACACATTCATATGCATATGTACCTATGGTTCTGGAAGGAGACATTATCTTATGGAAAATAAGGCATCTTTCTTTTGGGCTTGTGTAGGATTTGATGCAACCTGAGCTGCTTGAGCACTGATAGTTTGGCTTGCAAAATGATTAAAATACAGAAAAATTTGCTAATAGAAAAAACACTAGGATTTAATGTAGGCTTAACTTTATAGAATCATAGAATAGTTTAGCTTGGAAAGGACCTTAAATATCACCTAATTTTGATACACAATAAATGCTGCTTTTTGAAATAACTAGAAATAATAATTTTACTTTAAAAAATAGATGTCTGAATTTAGATTGAAACAGATCAGTTAATTCAGTGTGATTTGCAAATAGTTATATTTGATTGTTTTACAAATAGGCAGTATTTATTGATTATCAGAGATTTTGAATTGGCTTTAATGTAACACTNTTAAAAAATAGATGTCTGAATTTAGATTGAAACAGATCAGTTAATTCAGTGTGATTTGCAAATAGTTATATTTGATTGTTTTACAAATAGGCAGTATTTATTGATTATCAGAGATTTTGAATTGGCTTTAATGGAACACTGTTGTATTTTGGCATGAAAAAACAACAAAGAGAAAAAAAGCCAAAAAAAAAAACCAACAACAAAAAAACAACCCCAAAATGCCTCAATGTGTCTTTTTGGTCTTCCATGCAAAGTATCACATACTTCTGGAGACAGTGGTAATTAGATTATAAAGATCTACAGTGAAAAATACAGACATTTTAAATGAAAACCTGGTATCTTAAACCCAAGATGACATATATTTGATTTTGAAGCATGGAATATTCAAATATTGTGTCCTGAAATGAGAACTGATTATGAGAACTTAAAATCCTTTCTTATTTGTGTCTCAGCATGATAATACAGATGAAATAAAAAAACAGATATACCTCTTCAAAATGTTGTGTTTCTTGAACTAGTCATCACGTTACCAAAATCCTAGGTAAAAAAAGTCTTCTACTGAAGAGTAATGCAACAAATATAGCTGGTTTTATTTTTCCTTATTTGACTGCTCCTTACAAACCTCATTATTTCTTGCCCTATGTAAGACTCCAAGTAGCTATTAGAGCATTTAAATCCCTGAAAGCAAAAATATTCTGCATGTAGGCCAAAATGTTCCCCTTATTTTGCTCTCTATGGCATTACATCTCAGGAAATATGGCTTTCTACCAGGAGCTGACTCAAACACAATGAGGTGGAAAAACATGACCTTCAGAAGGATGATTTAGCATGTGGATTGTAGAATACATTTCTATTAGAGTGTTCCCAGCTTGGAACCACTGAGGATATTTGTGAAAGAGTTTCATAAATACAGCATGTTGCCATGTACACAAGTTGCTCTCATTAGGAGTAAATCCTTGCTATAATATTAAGGGTAGTCTCCTGACACTGACAAAGTGGAAGTCTTGTATCGCAGGTCTTATTTAACCTTCTTGTTGGGTGAGCTATCCCTGTTTAGAAATCAAGCTTGAATGGTTGCTTTTTAAACACAAAGTGGCAGCTGATAATCAAGATTTTACCTCTAAGACAAGGAGAGCCAAAATGAGCCCTTGCTGTATAGTACAGTAGGCTTTGACCCAAAAAGCCTTTCTCCTTCATCTGCTGCATGCCCCAAACTTGAGGGAATGCTTTCTCTAAATACTGGCGCTGTTCCCAGCCCCTTTGTGTGCTTCCTGGTTATTTTTTGCTCTTTCCATATGGTGTGCAAAACTCTGAGCATCTCTGTCCCGCCTCTTGAGCTGTAGGTTAGGCCTAGCACTATGTGGTCCTGGAGAAAAACTTTATGCCAGAAAGACACAAACTGTCACGCTTTTTTATTAATAGTAATATTGGCTGTGAATAATAAGGTTTTATCTGCCAAGACTAAAATACCAGGAGCGAGTAGGCAGGTTGGATCAGGGGTAAAAAAATATTAGAAGGTAAACTCAATAAAGAATTATAGTGGAGATTTTTTACAGTACTTGTATTAATTCATAGTCCTTTTCTGTCATGGTAGAAACAAAATCACTGCAATAGACCTTGCTCAGACCTAACTCACATGAGAAAAAAACGGGCCTTAAAAAGTTATTTGGTTTGATTTCAACATGAGACCGTATTTTGTTGCCACACTCTCCTTAGGTGTGACCCCATCTCTTATTGACTATTATGCTTCTCCCAATGCTTTATATAGAAAAGTCATAAAGGCAGATGTGGTCTTTCAGGCCAACATCCTCTATAGCACTGACCAAAAGTTTAAACAATACTTCCTTGAACTAAAGTAAAAAAAAAAGAGCAAACACTGCAATGTTTCTTTTCCAAGGGATAACAATCTGTTCATAACCATTCACAGAAGGATTGGGAGACACTGAGAGGAGTTTCTAGGACTTCCATAAGAATAAGAGACAGTGCTCAAGCAGCCTTATTTTGAAAGTGGTTTTGGACTGGGTAAAAAAGTTGCTGGAGTGGAACAAATTGGGTTAGACAGAGGAGCTATGATGAGAGGAGTCAATATTTTGAGTGGAGATGCAGACTGTTGATGTCCAGGATAAGGAGGATAAGAATGCTGTCGCTCATACGTATTTATAGAGTACCCATCTCTTTACTATATTCTATAATCAATGTTTCCATTTGCAGAGGCACTCATGAGAAACGTAACGTTTTAGAAAATCTGCTGATGGAAGTGGATTAGGTCCTGGTGCTTTTCTGTCCACATGGGCGCCTAAGGATAGTCTGATAGCCACTGCTCAGTTCTCCAGCCACTCTGAAGAGATGAAAGGCTGGCCACTTATTCCAGATTTGACATTGACTTTGAACTTGTAGCTTGTCCACAAAGCACACTTTGATAAAAACTGCCCATTTCAAATGTGAATTTCAGGATGTCAGCTAAAGATTTATGACTTCTCTGTCTATCAGTTTTGATTCCATCATGTACTTGTTAGTCATGCCTTAGTGTGCTGCTGTGTAACATTTCTGATTGACCACAGATATTATAAATGATCCCTTTTGATACATTAGTTAATTATGAAGGAAATCATCCTTCTCCTGGCAAATTCAAATCCTTATTAAAATTTTATGGAGAGTCAATTCATTATGGGGAAAGTTATTTATGAATTTACTAAAAAAACAGATCTGTTCTCATTAAAATAAGCTTAAAGGTAAAGAATTTTAAAATGTCAGTTGTCAACTTAACTCTTCTGATACATTTCACTAATGAGCTGAGAGACTAAGACTTCTCAGCACTTGTAATTAAATTCAGCTAATGCAAAGCAAAAAGAGACTTGGAAAGACTGGCTTTAAAGGTGTAAAAAAATTAAAAAAGGAGGAAGAAACAGACATAATGTATATGTACAGATTTGGTTAAAGAACTTTTAGATGCTGTTCAATTATTTTATTTGTCTTCCTGTTAAAACACATCAAGTTTTGCCAGTTGTCATTACTTGCTCCAAAAAGAGCTCAGGATTTAAATTCAGACTTTGCACAGTTACTGCCATTTTATCTAGGGAGACATGATAGAATTGGATGTGAACTTTACAAAATTACTTTCCTTCTTTGATTAGTTTCTGCATTTCTAAAATAGGATTTTGTTAGTATGATTCAGTTCTTTCAGTTCCTGAGATGAGGTGTGCCATATGAAGGTAAAGATACTAAGTTTTCTTTCCCCAATTTTCTTTCTTGACATATCAAGGCCTCGCTTAGGGGTATGGACTGAGACATGAGTTGATCACTGTACCCATGTGCCCATCTGTATGCAAAGGATGAGACGTGTTCTAAAGCCATTCTCTCACCGTCACCACCAGATCATCCCCAAGACGTGATTTGAAGAGCACGGAGAGTGCACAGTAAATTTGTACAGAGAAACGTGTGAAGGGGGATTCAGGGCACCTTTTCAAGGGGTATGAAGTCGAGAAGATGAAATTTGCCAAATTACATGGTGAATTTGTAGGACGTGGTCAGCTCCAGTCTGAGAGGTGTAGCTGTCTCTGCTGCATTACAGAAACAGCGGCTCTGCCCGTCCAACGGCAGCGGCTGCCGCTGCCCGACCTCCTGCTGTAAATTTTCATCAGCGACTTTGCTGGATGGCAAAACATAGCTGTGTCTGAATGTGCAATCACGCTTGCATTTGTTTTCACAGGTGTTTCTTTTACTATGTACTCTAAGATCAGTAAAACGAAAAGGAAAAATATGACAAATGTTCTTGTGTTTACCAAATGCCTGGAGAGTGGTTATCATGGGATCTATGTAATAGGATTTCTTCTGCTTTCTTCCTGGCTTCCAAAAACGTGTAATTTTTCCTATCAAAATTACAGCTTGTAGAAGAATTTTCAGTGGAAAAGATGACTTCATGTTTTCTCTCTGTCGTTTCTGTGATATTGAAAGGTTACTCTGGGTAGAGTTTTCTTCCAGGTGATGAGTTCTAAAAGGACCTGGCTCTCCAGCCTGCAGGTCAGGGGTTATTTGTGGATGTAGCTAAACTGCTCTCTAACAGTTAAGTCTTATAACTCCATGTAAACATTCTTGCTCAGCCTCAAAGCAGATTTTTGAACAAAACATGGATGTGATCCTATTCCCTCACCTTGTTAATGTTCCTAGGTAGGTTCCTGCTCCTAGGAGGAACTACGACTCCTAGTGTCATGTGGCAGGCAGAAGGCAGCAGCCACCACATCTGCATAATCAGGTCAGCCAGGTGTGCTTCTGCCCCTGCTTTGCCTCTCACAGAGAGAAATTCTACCCCAGTTGGAACAGTGCTGTCACCTTCCATACTTAAGTTTTTTGTAGGGCTTACATATCATCATCTAGGCTGAGATGGATTAACAGCTTAAAGGGAAAATTGAGGAAAGGAAGTTAAAATTCTCACTGTCTTCTGAGATGTTTTATCATTATTATTTTTAGAAGTGATGATAAATGTAATTTCTTTTCCTGTTTACTTTTATCACTGATTCACACTTCCGTTCTGATGGATCTCTTTGTAATGTAAACTTAGACCTGGTCTAGGAATATGCTCCAATGTGAATCAGGAATTCTGTCAGCCCTCTATAGACACCAGGGATAGCAGTGGATCAGCTTGTGATTCCCATGAAACCTTAGGCAATGTATTCTTATGCGGAAAGTATATTGAAAGTGAAGAAAGGCAAAGTGATTAATTTAGAAGTATTGGCTAAATCATTTTTAGGTGACAAAGCGGAATATATGATGACACAAATATATATTTTTTATTTGAATTTTGCTAAGCTTGTTGATTTTACTCAGCCATAGGTTCACCAAATATCCTTTGTATATCCTAAATACTGCCATCCATGTCTTTTGAAAAACAGTTTTGTCTTCTATTTTGTTGTATTACAACACAGTGTATTCTCCCCAGCAGCCCACATTTAACTTGTTTTTTTTGTTCAAATCAGTGTAAATCATCATAGGCTAGATAGATATCCTACTTAAGTTTGATAAAAAATAGGTCAGCTGTATTATAGAGTTCTTTCATTTTGCATTAAAAGGGATGTTCAGATTAAAGAGATAAAATGTATGGTTTAAATTTAAAGGCTCTGCACTTGTGGTTTCAGCAGCCACTATTTTACCGATGGAAAATCTCTATGATCTGTCAAACTTCCAATGCATTATGCAGGCTGGCATGAACTATCTGCAATTAAATACTGGGTAGAACCTTAAAATTTACTGCTGGCAAATTTTCTGAGATGCATATGAAGACATTATTAAAAATGTTGAACATCCTATTTCCTGTCTTCTGATTCTTCAAAAAACTACTTGCCTTGTGATCTGTGAATTTGTATGCACCTCTATTGTTCCTTTGCTGTCAGAAAACTAATTACCTAGAAGATCCTTTCTAATCCTGCCTAACTCTGCTTCACAGTTTGAAAGAGAAGTGGCCTCTGGAAACACCTGAGAGGGCTTTGAAAGTGTTTCAGAGTTCTTTTAAGACTTCAGATTGTTCTTCCCCATGGATAGCTGAAGGATAGAAGGAAGTATAAAAGTGACAGAGTTTCTATTTCCTGTCTTGGCACCAGGTACAGCTCTAGTTTTTCTTGTTTAGCAGAACACTTGTAATGCTTGGCAATAATCAATTCCAGAAAATGCACATTATTAAATTTCTTTGACTAGGTGCTTATCTAACAACATGGGGCAGAGCCTTCCAGCCAGGTAGCAGAAAAAAAAAAGGCTCAGTAGTGGAAAAAGGTTGTGATCTATCTAATGAATTTAATTTTCTACCCCAGCAAAGAATATAAGATGGCTGCAAGGCCAAAGGCTGTTCCTGAAATGCTATTTAGGCTTCATTGGTAATTGGTTTTTTCCCATCTCATTTTCAGCTGCAGTGTTAGGGCAGAATGGAACATAGTTTTCTAAAATATTTGCTGCTGCTTAAGCAGGGTTTTTTGGAGAGAAGTGGTTGTAAACCCTTTTCTCCCTAGAGCTGAGACTGTCTTAAAGAAGATGGCTCACACTACTGAGCTAGATGCTAAATGTATCTAACAGGGTTTTCTTCTATTGAATCCAATAGCATAAGCTTCATTTAGACCCTCTGAAAATCCAGCATAATGTACAACCTAAATCTAGCTGAGAAAACTTTCCTTCTTTCATTTTAACAAAGCATCAATGAGAATTTAAACTTATAAACCCCATTCACAGTGAAAGCCTTTTTCCCAAAAATTCTTGTGGGGCTTCTGAAACCCTTTGTGTATGTGAATGATCTTCAAAGAGGCTTTAAGCATGTTCATTAATTTAAAATTATTCAGTGAATGCCTATGTAATTACAACTGAGCCTGTGAGTTGCTTATAAATGATCAGCTTTGCAATCTGTAGCAGGGATTCGCTCTGTGTAGTTTGCTGATCGTATGATGCAATCAGCAATCTGATGGCTTTGCATCTGTCTCTCAGTGGCTCATGAGCTTCCAAATAACTTTCTCAATGTGAATAGCCACGGGATAATCCTGAATGGGGAAGATCTGTGAGTGAATTTTAGCTTGTTTCTCCAGGTGGGTCCTGGCTGTGGATGCAGAGACCCACCTGCTGTGCACCTGCATTGGCACTTGAAGGAAGCCTAGGCCTGCTGAAAAAGAGGGAGATGGTTGGCTCTGGTAGCCAGCCTGGGTGCTGAAAGAATTGTTCCTATGGGATGGATGGCAGACTTCAACTCTTTTCCACCCTCTTCCTCCCTCAAAAGAAAGAGGAAGAAGAGAGATGAATGTGTGTCCAGTCATCATCTCAATTAACTAGTACTACTATTAATTAGTACCATATTTTTCACAAATATTGTGTGGCATTGGTTCTCTAAATTATTCAGTGAGTTTTAGTCCATAAATGAAAATGCCTAACTGTCCTATGTTTTTGAGTGGGAAAGAAGCTGCAAAGAGTTTCCATAAATTACACAAAGGACTGTCTGCTGCATTTTGACCTGGGATCAACAGGAGCTTTGGGGCAAAATAATGACCCTTATAAAGTGCATCTGCAGCCCTGCATTTACTTTCTTCTTTGAGACAGTGCCTTGCAGAGGAGACTGTGGAAGTTTCAGTCCCACTGGTGCCCCTCCCGGCCTGGTTCAGAAGTGTTCGTGGGTCCTGAATTGAAACCACCCAGGTGCTGTGCCCACCAAGAGATTGTTTCTAAGCTCTTTTCTCAGCATTTCCCGATGAAATTCTGCATGTAACACACTCACACTATGTAGAACTGTTTCCTCAAGATGTAGGCTGCCACTTAAAAAATTCATTTTCCCTCTTTCCCTTTCAAGACATCTTCCTGTGATTCCTTTGAAGAATCTAGCTCAGAGCCTGTGATTTATACGGGGCACATGCTCTTGCTGAACTGGTGGCACCCACATGTATCTCCCTTTTTGCACTTTCTTAATCCCTAGTGGATGCTGTTAAGGTTGTAACAATCATTTTAGGTATTAGAAAGCAGAAAGACCAAACCTCAGTTTAATATACAAACCAGGACAATTTCTTTATCTCTCCTCATTCCCAGAGCATTAATTAATGGCAATGCAGAGTGGCAATTTTTAGTGGTTCTGTTTGTCTGATATTCAGCAACAATGTAAAAATTACTGTGCCCTTACTAACAGCTATTTAATATTTAATTAGTTAATATGATACATCTTTATGTTTTCTATTATAATTTTAATTTCATGACCAGTGAATTTTTGAAGAGTAATGAAAGGCAAAGCCCTCAGCTTAGAAAGTGACATTGTGGAATATGCCTTGAGTATAGTGGTCAAACTTAACAAGGTGAGTGAAGATGAAGCAGATAGTATTTATGATAGGATTATGTGGTGATTTAGAGCACATTCTGGTAGTTATGTCACTATTTTAAAGCTCTGTTGTTTGACAGAGCTGCACTATAATTGAAATCATAGTGTGTAGTACATTTATGTTTATGCTCTATGTTTAGAAGGAGGAGCATGTGTTTAGATGCCATAAAATGCAAAATGGGTTTCTTATTTCCTCCCCCTCTGTATAGTGAGAAAATTACAATATAGTTTCATAGTTTGGAATGATACGCTGTTGAGAAGGCAGTACTTGTGTCTTAACAATTGAAACTTAGCTTTATTTTTACAAGTAAAAATTTTTTGTAAATTCTAAGTTTGTTTAATTTGTACTTTATGCATGACTCCAGTCAATACCCTGAGGTTTCCTGTTCTGGAAATAGCTGTTACTGTGTGATTTTAAAAAATAATATTTTTCGCTTTGACTAGTATTTGACATTCCTTGGAAACATTTTCATACTTTGCAGGGCTTGCAGATTATTTGCTATTCAGGGTTTCAGAAGAAAAAGGAAGTTGGAAGAAATTAAACGTTTGGGGACAGCTTGCTAAAAGAAGTGATAAATGAGCTTTGCCTTCCTCAGCAAGGTCTCCTTTGTAACTCTGCTGACACCCACTCGCCTTGGGGTTTGTCCCATTCTGCCAGTGCCAGCCTCACCTGTGAGCCCTGTCCTGGAGGTGCATCTGCACTGGCAGCATCTGAGCCGAGGAGCAGCTGTAGGTTAAGTTCTTTAGGGACCAGAAGAGAGAGGGAGAAGCAAGCACTGGTGTTTCTAAAAGTCTGAGAGCTGCTTTGTGACGAGGCTGCATGGCTGCACATTGCTCATAAATCATCGCCACAAAGTGATTGCTGCTTCCCCTGCAGTCTTGAGCAGGCTTTGTTTGTTAACACCACAGAGTATCTGAAACACTGCCCTTCCCAACACAGGCAATGGGTAATCGTGCAGAGACCATTGCCTGGTAAGAGTTAAATGTTCTGTCTCAAAGAATTAAAACTAGATGGTCTGTAGTACAGATCAGTAAATTCTACAAGAGAGATAATTTTCTTTGGGAAAATAAAGCTCTTTCTCTTACTGTTTCTATGAATATTTGTAATCATGGGCATCAATATTGCCACAATGTTACTACCAATTTATATTGAATCTTTCTAAAGGCTGGAAGGCAGCATTGGAATCTTTAAGTGGAGACAGTTTTGGAACTTTTTCTTTTACGCTGTTATTTGTACTGACATTGATTTTGGGTAGCAAGCAATGCTAGCATAAGAAGTAAAAGGCTTGTTAATATTTGCACTATCAAAATGAGCATGAAGCACTGATGATTCATAAGTGCTGTTGTAAATAGGCTTTATTGATGTTGTTGTTCTTCCCTTCTTATGAGATGTTTCAGTTTACTGAGAGCCCTTAGGACTCAGGTTTATAAAGAGCAAGGAAAAATTTTGCAATGATTTTGCAATGAATCCAGAGCGATATACAATTTCTTTGGAAATAACTAATGTTAAAACTGTTCCCCAAATGCAGAGGATCTATTCACAGCAATCCTGAGCTAATGTTTACTCTTGGCACATCCTGTCAAGAGCTATGGGTTGTGCTCTGTCTCGTGGAGAGATGCTCTGCTGCCATCAGTCTACCCCCAAGCATTTTAGACCCAGTTCTATCCTGCTGGATTCATCTTACCCACTGGTTTCCTTAATGAGACTGGAGCAGAGCCCATTGCCTGGGGGAGCTGCCAGGTGCTCCTCTGGCATGGCCAACGTCCTTGAGCTGGAGGGGAAAGGGCAGGAACTCTTTGTACGTTCCTGGCACATGTGTGATGATCAGCTGCAGTTTGACACTGAGATCTGCCTGTGCTACCTGCCCTGGAAAAATGCCTGGATCCAACAGCACTCCACTAGCTACAAAAGCCCCTTTGAAACTGCCCACGGGTTCATGCCCAAAAGATGCAGAGGAACAAAATAGACTTGGAGATGACAGGTAACACCAAAAATCACAAGGCATTTTCTGCCCTCAAATATGAGAACTGGCAATCCAAATGGAATCTCTAGTCTGTCTTACCCTACTTTTATCCCTATCTCTTATTAATTTTTCCTCTTTTAAAACAGGAGTATAAGGGGTAAAAGTTTAAATGGCAAACAAAAATTAGTGAGCCTGAGAGTCCTACTTTCCAAACCCTGGGAAGTCTGAGTGTTGTTGAAAACACTTTAGATGTCAAGGTCGTGTAGTCAGAATATTGATTTGTATGAGAGGTAGAAATGTAAATACCTTTGAAATATAAAGTTGTAACTTTTGAGGTGAGATTTAATATCCCAAGTTGCTTTGAGTTTATTTTTGGCAAATGTTGCAATCTAAACTGCTATAAGGATTTTCTGATTGGGACTTGATTTCAATATATTAATTAGTTATTAAATAGTGTCATAAATAACATTAATGATAAAATCATATATCAAATTTTACTTAATACTAGTTTATTCTCCTAGAATCTTTCACTTTAGCATCTCAGCCGATTGCTTGTTAGTTCAAATCTCCACATTACACAGGTCTTTTTTTCCCTGGTGAAACTGAAGGTGGAAGTCATGTCACAACTCAGCATTCTCCAAGTATGTGCTTTAAAAGATGGTCTCTGAGCAGGGGCTGCCCATAAATCCCACAATTTATTACATTCATTAGTATCTAGATAAAGGTTATTAGGCAATGAATCAGGGCCATGTCTCATTACTCTTTAGTAGTTGGGATGTTTTCAAGGTTTTCATTAGGGAGTCAAGTTATTTTCTTTCTTGCTGCTGAGCAAAGAACTCCTCCAAGAGGATATTGTCTAAATTGGAGCATTGAAACATTGAGACCAGACCATGTGAAAAATGGTGATGACTCAGGAGAGCTTTATTAGCTCTCGTCAAAAGAATACAAAGAAGATGTTCTTTCCTGATGGAGAAGTGGATGAGTCATTTAAAATTCAGCAAATATGCAAGAACTGTGAGAGAAGACATGATATGGCAGGCAGAGGCAGTAGTGACCAGTGCAGACTTGGCTGTGGACATAAACTGCAATGTGGTGGTTTCTGGTGTGGTCTTCTATCTCATTCTAGCTATGACCTTGTAAAAGCAACCACAAGGTACTGTCAGGCCTCTTCTGCAATAGACTAGGAGAATGGATTCAGTTTGGATCAGTAGTTGCAGGACTGGACTCCACCTAGTGGAGCTGCATTCATGCATTTGGGCATGGAGTTACCTTTGGATCCTAAGCAGCTTCTCCAGCCCTTTTCCTTCTTCAATCTGAGGCTGGAACCTTATGTTAGTTGTTTTTCTCTAAGTATTTCTGCATTCAATCCCGGCTTACCTGGACTCTTTAAGTACAGTTGCAACAGAAATTGCCGAGATATTAAAAAAACCCCAAAATTGAATTTATTTAAATGTCAGCAGAGGTTCAACTCCGTCTAGAGGAAAAAGTTTCAGAGGTTCTTTTATATACTGAAACCAATTTACTGTGCTATCCCATATTATTAATGATACTTTTATCAATATTTATGTTCAAGATAGGTGTTCAAAGGAGCTCTTTGCTATAAATCTGCAACCACATTCATTTTGCCTCTGTATGTATGTATTGTGCACAGGGATGACTAATGGCTGCATGAGCTGTGTGACATTTACAGTCTAAAAATCTAAGTGTGTGTGTGAAACTGGCCCACTAATGGGCTTATGTCCTACCTCAAATTTACTGATGTTTTGCCAAAGATCTCTTTGAAACTTAGACTGTATTTTGCAGTGGGCTTGGTTTCCTGAACAGTAATTTTAAAGTACACATAGCACATAAGAAAGCTTCTTTCAGTTTTAGGTTTGGATTTGGTGAGTGTAACTCTCAGTGTAAACTGAGCTGCTTTCATTGTGATGTCAGTCTCTAAAGTTATTCCCATGGTGTTGATAGTACTCCAAGAGGGGGAATTCTCTTCCTACTGCTGCACCCTGACCCATGGAGGGTTGTGTGCTTTTGTCCTGCAGCACCGTGGGAGATGGAAACAGCAGCTCCACTTCTGGTTAATGGTGATTTGTTCTTCATGGGGATTTATAAAGAGTTGTAAATCTGGTACAGGCAATGATGTTTTTATCATTTTTACCTCCTGGAACTTGTGCTTCGCTGTCAGACAATGCGAGCATGATAGGAGGGTAATTGCCTAACACCATTCAGGAGAGGATTGGGAAGCAGGACAGAAGTGACTGATGACTATTGTATGATCCACTTTACATAATGAAGGCACAAAGCTCTAATCAGCAAAAAGCCCTGCTATGTAATTGGTCAGTGTGACTTTGAACAATGCAAAGATCGACTTTACTTGAAATTTTTTTAATTTAAATTACTGACTTTTATTTTTGATGATGAAATTAGTGAATTTTGATAGAGCTGCTACTTGAAGATAGTTATTCAAATTTGCACAGCTGACAAGAGCATTTTACCAGAGAAGAGTAACAAGATGTGCTGTCATACAAAGGCTAATAAGTGAGGGCTCACATTTTTAACAAATCTAAAATTAGATCATGGATGTGTGGATTTGAATTTCTTCCCCAAAATTGTTTCTATTGAAATTTATCTATACATGTATTCCAGAGCAGAACTGGAAAATCAGCTCTTTAGTACTCCTGTAAGTCACCAAAGTAACTGGGAAATGAACTTCCAAGCACCATTTTTTAACCGGGATGTGCTCAGTGTGGTGTCACAGGACCTGCTGTAAATTAAAGTGGAAGCTGTGTGATGGCTTACCCAAGTTCTTTGTTGCATCAGCAGAAGATGGCCTGCCAAAATGAGTGAAAGTTAATATCATGTTCTCTGACATCAGTTTAGTGATATATTGCCCACAGAATGAAGTTCCCTTGTCAGTAAACCTTTAAAAATATT
>WAAG01015571.1:0-12916 GCA_013390105.1 Tichodroma muraria | reverse complement strand
CGGGCACTCTGCAGCCTCGCCAGAGGCTCCTTGGAAGAGTGGCATGTCCTGGGCTTTCTGCAGAGGTTTTGCTTGACGCCTCGTAGGTCGATCCTTGATCCAGGTGTTGAGCACTGGAACACTGAAGCTCATTAGCCTGATGGAGGAGTGGGAGGAAGTTTTCTGGTACAGTTGTCAGGTTCAGGACCTAAACTCAACCTGTTTGTGGTGACAGGGTAAATAAGGTCCCTTTTTAGGATTTGTGTCGGAGCCTGAGTTAGTGTGGTTGGTTTTTTAACTTTGGAATATCTGGCAAGTGTTGGAATGAGACTGTGGTTTCTAGAGAGAGGCAATTCCTGAAGTGTCTCTCAACAGAAGATTCGTTTGGCCACCTGGGAGCTGCAACTTCCTTCTGTTCTCATGACTGTTATAAGTAACTCTGACTTGAAGAAGCCACACCAGGGAAATGCAGGAAAATATTGCTCTAAGGAGCTCCACTGCTGTTTTAATGCCTTTTGAACCACCCAGGCAGGCCATAAATCCCGTGTGTTGTCACTTCATACACACATGGCTAAGGCAGAAGGGTGATAAAATTTGAAGTGTTTCTTAATGGCAGAATCCCTTGAAATGCATTGCATCAGTTCATTAGCTAATAAAGCTCCTAGGAGGTGATTCAGACCCTTTCTTTGAGGTCCTGCTTGCTGTACACTAGATGGGCTAAAACAGGTGACTGAAATCAGAATCTCCTTGTTCCATCTTGGCCCTCATTTCCTGTAGAACACTTCATAAGCAATGGCAGAGCTTTAAGTGGTAACATCTGGGTAAGGACACTTTCTTGACTATCAGAAACATGAAATGTCCTGAGCTCTTACATGACTGACTTCTAGACAGACATGCCTTCTTTATAGTAGATACTTGCTAAGCAGTCCATTTGAAGATGTTCTTTTAAATATTCAATGAAAGTCAGGGCTGGGGAAATAAAAATGCCTTTTCTTGTTGTATACCACTGTTTTGGTTTCTGCAGGAATCATTCTTGGAAGTGCTGTTGGGAAGCCTTTCAGGGACTGAAGCTTCTAATCCTGGAGTTCAGACTTCTGATCATGATCACAAGTAGCTGGAACACTGAAGTATTTCCGAAAGAGGGAGGCTGGACTGTAGAAAGTTGATTTGCCCATTTATGATGCACTACTTGGTTGAGGCTGTGAGTGTTGCAGAGGAGGCTTAGTGTAGGGGTAGCTTGATATAATGCTAAAATTGCACTGCTTTTTAAATAATTTTTTCTAGAAGACATTTTGGAGATATGCAGCATTTTTTCTTAGTGTGAAAAGGAAGAAATTTTTAGGGATGAGCAAGCAGGGTTTAATGTAATACTTTGGTTCAGGTGGATTGGGAGTGTCCTGGCTGGATTCCATACTCCAATGGTGTTGTCTCCTAGTTGGTTAAGCCTGTTTGTGATCTCATCTAGCTGGATGAAAACTATTATGATTAAAGATAAAGCAATCTTTGCTGTGTAATAACAAAGACTGTGTGAAGAAATTGGTCCTATAGCAGGAGTGAATCATGTCAGCTTTATGAGATGCAAACTAAAGGCTGCCCTGACCTTCTCTGACAATACAAAGAATGTGCAGGCTGTGGAATCAAAATCAAGCTGCTTAGGGGGCTGACAGTCTGCTAAGAGTCGTCCAAGGCCAGGACAGGGCTTGGAGCAATCTGGTATGGTGGAAGGTTCCGTGGCAGGGGGTGGAACTGGATGGTCTTTGAGGTTCCTCCCAGTTGAAACCACTCTACCATTCCATAACTCTTAGGAATTTGAATTTCTGGCTGTAGCTTATGGTTATGGATAGGTAGGTGAGGAAACCCTAGTGTGGTTTTGTTTGGTTTATGTTTATTTGACTCAAGACAGCTGGAAATGGTAGGTTTAATAAGGTTGCTGTAAAATTAATTAAATTATAAAAGAGACTAAACTCACATCCTTTGTACACTTCTGGAATGTCGGGGGATGGCAAGTTAAACACTTGTCCTAAGTTTTCCTCTGGAAAATGAACTGTACCTGTAGCTGGCTTGTTCAGAAATGCTGCAGTCTGTGATTTAGTGCTGCTGCTGATACAAGGTGAGGTGAACCCAAACTGACCCATGGAAAAAAGTCCCTTAGTTCAGCCTGGATGCAGTTTTGCTGCTCTGAATAATCCTTATCCAACAGAAGTACTCATCCACGTAAGTGGGTTCATGCTGTGCTAAAATCTCATCTTGGGTTCTCCAGGAGCTTCAAGGGGAGCATCTCTTACTTAAACCAGGAGGCTGAAGGATTAGTCCTGTGGGTTCTTTGTGCTTGCGGCCTCTGACATTGGCTCTGTGTCGCCTCCCTGTCCCTTATCTCCCACACGGGCTGGAGTTAGCTTTGTTTGGTGACCTTCGGTTTGTGCTGGTGCTCTATGGGCTGGGTGACCTCGGGGCTGAAGCTTCCATCAGAATCCCTGCTGGGACAGCTCCTGCCCTGCCAGGAGCCCTGCAGGGAGTTCAGGGTCTGCCTGGTGGGGTGGGCCCCAGTGCTGGAAATAAGGCATTGCTGGATTTGTCAGCAGCTACTCCTGCTGTGCTTGATGAGTGTCTGAGCAATGCTGCTGTGAGTGACAAAGCCAAAGGCTTTCCCATCGGGAATTGAAAATATTGCTGTGCATATCAAACTTGTTTTAAAGCTGGTGTTTTAGAAGGAGAAAGCATTTTATTGTGAGCACACAGTGATGCACTGAGTGCTCTGGGAGGGAAGGCTGATTCAAACCAAGTGACTGCTAGTAAAAGTATGTTCCTTTTGTTCTGCTCTTTGAGTAGCTTTTGCATATGAATACTCTAAGTTGAAGCTGAATTCCTGGCTTTTTTCCTCTGAGGAGGTAGTAAATAAAAGCCCTCTAAATTCTGAGTTTAGAGAACTGTTTCTGGGCCAAGACAGTTGAATGTGGTAGCAGAATCCATCAAAGGAGATCACTGTCTGCTGCTAAAATCCTTTATAGTCGTTTTAACCGATTTTTGACCTGTCTTAAAAGAGAAGGTGACTGCCGATAGCTTTCTTTGAGTCTGCTGCCTGTGAGCAGAGGAACACTCTCATCAGGGGAAGCTCTTTCAAATGAAGACCTGAGCTGACCCATATGTTCATGTCAGCTCTGGATTGTCCCTCTGCAAAGCAGAGAACAGGTGGCTGAAACTCAGCTGAGTGACTGCTGTTTTAAGGTTTTGAGGTTTTAAGCAAGTCAAAACAAGTTTGGGGATGTGCAGCGTGGGTAGAGAGCACTTGGGAAGGAATGAGATGCAGCAGCTTTGCTGAAGACTCTAAAAGTTTCCCTGTGGTGGGTCACAGTAATTTCAACATTACATTAAAGATGTGGCAAATGAAGTGCTGCTCCAATCTGCAGGAATCTGTGTCCTAAAAGAGCAGTGGGAGAACGTGGAGTTGGTGCTGAACACGCTGCAATTAGTGGGATGACTGGCACAGTGAGTGCTGTAAACTCCTCTCGGGGATGGGCAGGGAGTGTTTGGACAGCCTAGAGCCTGATGAGGGTCATGATAAGGTTGCTCATGGGTAAGAATCAGGGGGAAGGCCAGCAAGGCAGATGCCCTGGTGGGAGTCTCTTCTAGACCACCAGCCCAGCATGAAGAAGCACCAAAATCCTCCTTCAGCTGCTGGGAGAAGTCTCCCCATGGCTAGGCCTTGTTCTCATAGGGCACCTCAGCTTCCCACACGTCTGCTGGAAATAAACCCAGCAGGGAGGTGATGAGTCCAGGAGGTTCCTGGAATGTGTGTTCCTATTGATAAGAACAGCTCTCGAGAGAAGGATCTGGAAGGATCTGAGTGGGAATAGTTGGCAGCATCTGGGGTAAGGCTCACAGCGCAGAGATGGAGGTTCAGGGAGTGCTTGGGAGACGCTGGGATAAGAGCTGTGGGTGTGGGGTGTGACTGTGGAGGCAGGAATGTGGAGGCAGGAATGCTGTGGTGCTTGAGCAACGGCAAGTGACCCTTCAGAGGCAAGATTGGTTTGAGGAGCTGAACTGAGCTGCCCCAGGCGTGGCAGCACAGCTGACCATCGGCTCTGAGCTGTGCTGATCACTCTGACTGCAACGGGCAGCTCAGGCCCTGGCATTTCGGGCAGGAATGGGCAGCTCCTGGACTGGCATTCCCATTGGGAACCCACCCTGCCACCTTAGAAAGGGTAGAGTGGCTTCTGCAGCAGTGCTGCAGGGTCTGGCCCAAGCTCCTCGTGCAGCCCTGGTTCTGCTGGCCACACTGCTCCTGATTCAAGCCCGGAGCTGTTGCTCTTCGTGGCCACCTGGTCAGGCAGCTTGTGGGCAGTCAGGCCCTAACTCTGGGGTGGTGTGCCTGCTTCAGAGATCCCAAAAGGCTTCGAACCCCAGGGAACTTCTCTGGGCACTGTCAGGGGAGAGGTGCAGACCTTGCTGCTGTGATACCAAGCCCTAATTAAACAACTGAATGCTTTGGGATCAACCCTAATTTTTCCAAATGTGCTTGACTGTCTGGTTCTGTTACACATAATGGATGTAGTGAGCTTCATAGTGTCCACAGTGGCTGATTCACCTTCTGCCAAACAGCCAAGGGAGAAATCTGTGGTAGCGTTGAAATCTCTTGTTATGGCTGCAGGAGATAGTTGGGACCTTGGCTCTCGAGCTGCTGCAGATGGAAGTGTTACAGACAGTAAAGCATCTGCCACTGGAGAAGCTCTCCGGTGCGGTGCTGTTTGCAGCAGTTCTGTGCAGCTGGGAGTGATGCTGACTGCCTGCTGGAAGCAGGCTCGGACCCTCCGGAGCTGCGTTTGCCTCTGCCGATCGCGCTGGGCACTGCGGCCTGCGGGGAGCTGACCCGTCAGGTCCTTCCACTTGGCAGCCTTTAACACTCCTCAGGGAGTCACCCCATACCTGTGGGTTGGAGCTTCCTCCACAAGAGTGATTTATTGCTGCAAATGCTGGCTAGAGAGCAGCTTGCATCAGAGGGAGCCCTTCTGGATAATTCTAGCTCCCAGGTAACTGGGAGATCCCGACATGCATCCTTGGCTCCAGCAGAAGTAGGTGAATGGCTCTTTTCCTCCCCTCGCCGTGCCTGTCCATCTGTTAAGCTGTGCAAAGCACTTTCCCAGGTGACTTTGCTCCCCTGACTGCCTGAAGGCTTGAAAAATTATTTCAGTGCTTGTAAGAAATGAGTTTTCTGACATCACACAAGCTCCAGTACACATGGATTTAACATCCATGACTTCTTGGCCCTAAAACCTTCAGTTGGAAGGCAAATGATTAGAAAAGCTTGTGATATTTTACTGTGTAAACCAGTTGTGTCAGATAAGCACTAAATTTAACTTTCTCTTTTTTTTCTTTTTTTCCAGTCAGGTCAATTCAGTGAAGATATGATTCCTACTGTGGGCTTCAACATGAGGAAAGTTACAAAGGGTAATGTTACAATAAAGGTATGTTGCCGTTGTTGACTGTTTTCTTTAGCTTCTAGTTTGAAATTTACATGTTTGCTCTGTTTTGCTTCCAGCCTTGAGGCAAATATAGAAAGCTGAAGAGGCTCGGCTAAATCTGTCGAGTAGCTTAAGAAGACATTTATGTTTATTTATGGAGTTTCTGAAATGAGAATCTGTATGTGATTCCCAGGTTCATGGACTAGTTAAAGCTCTGCTGTGGTAATGCTGTCTGGCTTAGATCTGAGTGTTTGAGGCCCAGAGACGCTGCTTTCCTGCTCATCAGTTTCCTTAAGGGAAGGTTCACATCAAAAGCAAAGCTTGAAGTGAATACACTGTATTTTCTTGTGTACCTCAGTGTGTAACCTTCCTACACTGGATGCTCTTGCCTCTGGTGCAAGGGGCTCCAGTTTGCGTCTCCTGCTGTGGGGCCCTAAGCTCTGAGCAGCTGTGCAAGGGATTATTCCTGTTTTAACAGGGGAGAGGTCAAGCAGCTGTTTAAGGAGAAAGGAAAAACTGCTGTGATTTCTTGTCTAATCTTTGCCTGACATGTTTAAACACAGCGCATGGCTAAATTGTCTTTCTCCCCTTGCCTTAAGATTTGGGATATAGGAGGGCAGCCCCGATTCCGAAGCATGTGGGAGCGATATTGCAGAGGAGTTAATGCTATTGTGTAAGTGTCCTTCCTTCAGCTCTGCTTCCTTCTCTTCTCTGGGAGCCTTCCTAACACTGCATGTCTGACTCTGTAGTTCTCCTTGTGATTCTGAACCTGCACTGCAGCCACACTGACCTTTTTCACCCCTAAGTTCAGGGCTCAGGGTGGGTGATTTTCTCACTGTCTGATCTGGAGTACTAGCTCCTCCCTGTCTGAACTGGGTGGCAGTGCTAACTCAAAGCATCTTCCTTCTACTCTGCTCTTAGAGAATTGTTTTTAAAAGAACTAAATTCTTTGCTCAGAAGTCCTAGCTTTGTTTAAAGCCTTATTGAATGTGCTCAAACTTGGCAGTGTGAAAGGAAAGAGTGATGTTTCTGCAGGAGCTCAGTGTCACTGACCTAACCTGAAATTCTCTTTTAAGCTACATGGTAGATGCTGCAGATCGTGACAAAATAGAAGCCTCTCGAAATGAGCTGCACAATCTTCTAGATAAGCCCCAGTTACAAGGAATCCCTGTAAGTAGCATCACCTTAAATACCATTAAATGTCCCTGAGGAATGTGCATCACTTGAGCAACTCTGAAGTCTGCCTTGAACTCTGAATTGTAAGGCCCAACCTTACTGGTCAGTATAAGCATGAACAATACCTGCCCCCAGTGCCTTAAACCAAATTTTGACCTTCAGTGGTCTTATTTCATTCAGTGCTCACAAAACATAATAAATACAATTGAAACAGTAGTTTAGAGGATTCCACAGTATCATTCTGTGCTGTTGACTGCGGGTTGACCACAGCGTAGTGCAGAAGTGTAGAGTAAGTTTGGGGAATCTCAGATGAGTGTGCTGCAGATGTCCTCAGATTTATCAGCTGATGTATTCTCTTGCTCTTTGCACAGAACAGTTTAGTTGTACCCCCTCTTTCCCTGTGACTAGGTCAGTCTTCTTTCTTGATCTGGTTTAACAGTGAATATCTCATTCTATTAGATTTAATAGGCAGATGCAGACTGCTCATGAGACTCCCTTGAAGTTTGTTGGTTTTCTGGTTTTGGTTGTGGTTTTTGTCTGTTTGGGTATTTTTTAAGCAAAGCCACAACCATTTCCTTCTCTGGATTTCAGGTTCTAGTACTTGGAAATAAGAGAGACCTTCCTAATGCTTTGGATGAGAAACAGCTAATTGAAAAGATGTAAGTCTAACCCTTGCTAAGAAACATTTTTCTTACTGAATAAATTCATGTACATAGGGTTGTTATTAGATCAGGAAGCTCACATTTATGTGTGGAAAACCCAGCAACAGCAGGTAACTGAATATTGTACAGACCAGGTTGTGTGGGGACGGGGAAAAGGAACAGTTCAGATTGTCAGTAAGGGTCCTTGTGTCAGTGAAATGTGTGCTGAAATGTTCTCTCTTTCCTAGGAACCTTGCTGCTATTCAGGACAGAGAAATCTGCTGCTACTCAATTTCTTGCAAAGAGAAAGATAATATAGGTAACTATTAACCCAAAACACTGAGAATTATGAAGTGCTGTCAGAGGATGGACTGGGGGGATTGTAACTTCTTAAACACAAACTTCCTTTCTTCAAGAAACCAGGAAAACATCAAAGACCAATGTGTGAGTGCGCTGGTTAAATTCAGCATAACTCCTGATTTGCAGTGAGGAAGCCTGACTGGTGTTAAAGTTATGGGGGTTGTAGTTACCAAAAAATATCAGTCCCTGTGAAATCTCCTGTCTTCAGTCAGTTTGCAGGAAAGAGCAGACTAGTCCATTAGCTTGGCAGCAAGTTTTTCCTCAAGTCATTCCCTTGAAATAATCCCCTTCCCTTGCTGAGTTATCAGAGCAGTCTGTGTTGTGGCATCTGCCAGTCCCTGTCCCCTGAAGCCAAACTGCCTTTTTCTGGCACAGACATCAAATGCTTTAGAACTTGTGGAGTTCAAAGCAGAAACCACGTCCTGTGTAATCTCTGGTATTTGCCATAAGCTTTGTGAGTAAACTGAGTCGTCTCAGCTGAGTGAGAACAGAATTTAACAACACTTTCCATCCTTTTCCTGATGCCTTCCCTGGCTGTCATGGGATTAACACTGCTGCATTGCCAGGGTAACAGGAGTTTGCTGATGAGGAAACTTCAGGGTGATGCTCCCAGGAGAAGCTCTAAAGGATACCAGGATGGCTTTATAGGGAAAAAAAGCTTCTTTCTAGGAAAACTGAATAGTCTGTGGAACAGTTGTGGCTTCCAAGAAGCCCGTCACCTTAGCATCAGTTAAAGGTTCAGACATGATGGATGGAAGCAGAGACTCCCTTCTGTGGGGATCCACAGAAGGTTCCCAGCACACCTGAGCATCACTGAGGCTCTGGGGAAGGAGCTGCCGGCGGGGAGCCGGGGCCTTTCCCTCCCTTTGGAGAGCCCTTCCAGGCAGGGAGGAGCACGATGCCTTGTACCACAGGGCTCCACCAGCTTTGTTCTCATCAGGGGAGGAGCTGCAGACTGGCTGAATAGAGCAGTGCTGGTCTAAAACTAATTATTGGAGCCATAATGAAGTGATGAAGAAATATCTTTTTCCTAGAGATGGACAGAACTGGGGAACCAGGATGTGTGGGGCAGTGCCTGTCATTGTTACCTGAAGGATACTGGGCAGTTACAGGATCAAAGCATTGGCCAGCAAGCATCCTGAAAAATCATTCTGTTCATCTGCCCTGGGCCATCCTCTAGAGAAGGGCTTGGGTATGCCTGTCCTGTGTTTGAGACACTGGAATACCAAATTTTGGAATACCAAAGCCTTGCCACTTATACCAGTACACACATTTGAATGTGGAACTTCTCTTCTCTCTCTCTGTAGATATCACGCTTCAGTGGCTTATTCAGCATTCAAAATCTAGAAGAAGCTGAAGTCTTCCTGGAATCTCCAGTACCAGTTGGCCATAATCTCAATTGTCCACTTCCCTCCATAATGAGATACTACCCAAAAATCCTGTATCAAGAATCTGCCTTTTCACGGTTCATTTCTCATGTGCACTGCTGAAGACTTGTATTCCTATTCTGTCACAAAACAACTAGAGTTGTCATGATAAAGTCAGCACAAATATTTATTTTACAACCATCTGTGGTGGGAGGGTTGTGGGGGGGGCTTTTTAAAGAAATATCTCTACCATGTTAACTACGATGGTACACTCTGTTCTGGTTTTTCAGGGCCAGGTTTTTATATGATTTTCAGCAAGTGTTTTATTTCTAGTGTTTAGTGGCTTGAAGATGCTGATGCTTGACAGCATTAAGATTCTGTAAGATGCCACATACAGTAGTTAGAAAACATTTAAGCGTGAGTTGTGGGATCCTGATTGATCTCACAAATGCATGTGATGTGTGTGCGTAAGCAGAGAAATGGAAGCTGTTTGCAGAGGGGAGCACAAGGCATAGCTCAGCATCACTAATCTACAGCTGAGATCCTGTCACTTGAAAAAGAAAACTCTCTTGATGAATTAGGAAAGTCATCTGTTTAAAAATCATTCTGTTGCTTCTGTTTAACATTTATGTGGGGGATGGGAATGGACTCTTCTGTCAAACTTCCAAAAATTGGAGTATTCCAGCATGAAAACAAATCGCTAGGAACATCAGGCTTTGTTCAAATACATTTTTCTATCTCCAGATACTCGTGGTCTCTCTCTGAAACCAGAACACGCATTCTGAGCAGCTACATGTCACCCAAATTACTGATGCTCTTGTATCGAGGCAGTTGTTGACCTTTAGCACAACCCGTGTGTAATTGTCAGTGTCTCTCCTGCTCCTGGAATGGCTGGGCACAGTTTCACCTGGTGCTATGGAATACCTGGGCTATTGTGACAACTCTAGACCCGCCTGCTTTCTCCATGTAACCGTGTGCAAAGCCTGTCAGATGCAATGAAATGTCTCGCTGTGTCAAAGCACAAGAGAGCCAATGGATTGATCCTGTCTCTTGACTAGCTCCTGCAGCTTAGGGAAGTGTGCATAAACTCAAGATTGTAATGTTCCTGTAGCTTTACTTTCTCAGTGACTTCAGCATATTTAAAGGGACAGCCTTGTTAAGGCTGGTTTGTTCATCCAGCAGTGTCAGTGTAGCTACTCGTGTGTGCAGATCCATGGTGCAGCTCTTGTGTTGCCTCACACTGTGTGTGATTCCTCACCTCCATGTGGTTTGCATCCCGTGGGAGCCTCGGGCTGGGAGCAGCGTTCAGTCCCCCTCAGTTCTGAGGAGCCAGTGTTAATGCAGGCTGCCATGGCCTTACTGTCGTGTCCCAGCTCTGGCACTGCTGCACAGACACTACACGCTGCCTGCCTTTAGTCTGAAGTTGCATTTTAACTTTTTGTCCCCTTTCAGTTCTTTGAAGCATGATTTCAATTAATCCATACTCTGGTGCTGTAGAGGAGAGGGTGTATTAACTTGCTACTGTAGTCCTGAGTTCACCAGAACTGCTACAGTTACTTTTATTTAGCAAATTTGCTTGTGCCTATAATAAGGAAACTAAACTAGAATGTGTGAATCTTTGTGGGGGACCAGGTCACTGTTTAGTTAACTGGCCTATAGCTAAACTTGATGTGTTTGGTGTTTATCTACTTCACTGCTTTCAGCGTTTATGGCATCCAAACACTACCAATTGTTAACCTGTGCATTACTCTCTGCATGTGAACAACTTATACAATTACTGAACTTTGTAAATACGTGAATATTTTTTATTTAGGTGGATGCATATGTTGGTTTACTGCTCTTCAGCTTTATTCAATAAACTTATGTTTTGAGGGTTGTATTGACACTTAACTGCCTGACTTGAGTTGATGTGGCTGAACTCATGGAAAAACACAATGGGATGTCTGTCTCCTCAGCCAAAGATTACAGTGGGGGAAGGATTGATAAATACCTGAGCTGATTTATATTCTGTGGTTCAACTGTTCCAGTGAAATGCTCACAAAACTGCCTTTGAGGCCTGGGCTTGCTCACCTTACTTGAGCAAGCTCAGATAGCCAGTCTGAGCAGATGTCAGGGCTTTTTATGTGTGTGAAAAGCACTGGTCAGCTGCAGGGTCTGAAGTAGGGGCAGCCTTCTGGAGCTCGTTCTCAGGAGAGAAATGCACGTGTCTGCAAGCTTGGTTCTTGTGTCGAGCCTAGAGTAAAACCTTTGTTCTTCTAGCACAGGTGTCAGATTTTGCAGTGCCTGATCATTCACTACCAATTAAAGCAGAAAGATTCTTATCTCAGTGGAAAATGAGGCTTTTGTTGACTGAGGGAGGTCTTGAACAAAATCTTTGCTGTGACTTTAATCCGAAGTCTCACTGACTGTTCTTCCCAATGGTTTTTGTTGTATTAATTTCTCTTAGGACCCTGATTAATTTATAGGACTGTCTGTCAGCATCTTCCAATTAATGGTAAGAAATTGGATGTCTTGTTTCAGGCTTGTCTCCCTGTAAGCTTTCAAACTTGCTGAGCTGTATCAGGTGAGTTTTTAGTCCTGAGTGCAGGTCTTTGAGCATCCTTCCTGTGTAACTGAGCTGGTGGGAAGGGCTAGTGAACTGTGAAAGATCCTGTGCATATTTCTTTGGGAGTTTCCTGCATGCAGAACAAGCTCCCTGCAGTTCATAGTCAAAGTAAAATGTCTCTAGACACAAATCTGAAAACAGGGTTAGTGCACTAAGCCTTGTCAGCCTGGTTGGTGTGATCCCAGTACCAATCATTCAGTAAATCAGCTGTGGTATGAACTGGCCCACAGCTCTTTGCTTGATGTGGTACTTCAGTACCAGTTTCTGTTTGTAGGTGTAAATAGCAGGGAGAGACACAGGGGCCCCCTATGAGGTGTGTGCTCTAAAAGGTACATTTCCAGTACTCCCCAAAATGCCCCCAGCTGGGTTTCACAGCTGTTCTGGTACTGCTCTGCCAGATGCCCTTGGTTACTTCTGTGGCAGAGAGGAGACCTCAGCGTGGCTGATTCCAGTGGCTGCTTGATTACAGGGCTGCACTTGTTCTGTTTCTGGGCTTGAGTAACTTGCTAGGTACCTTTCCTTTGAAAAGGGAGGTGGAGGAAGTGTTTCCTTCTCAACACCTTTTCAGCCTTGGACTGAAAACAATACTCATCTGGCACTTTATGTCCAAGGCTAAATCTTTTCTGCTCTAATAAAGGTGTGGAGTTCAGGCATTGGCAGTGGTGTTTGCTGAACTTGGATGCTGTAGCTGTGTTGTAGAAATGTAATCTCACCACGATTACTTGTCTCAGGCTCTGTAGTGAGCATGGACAGTAAAAAGAGGCTGATTAAATTTCTCATTCTCTTCACAAAAGTTGCTTTTGGGGATGCATTTTAGTTTCTTAAGTTACTGCATTTGACATCAACAGCTATAGTCCTGAAACTCCTCTGATGCAGGTCTTGACTGTTGCATGTTAAGAAAAGCAGCTCTTGTGAAAAGGCAGACACGGAGCCAGAGAGAGCTCGTGGTGGTGAATACCTGGAAGCTGGACAGCAGTCCTGCCTCTGTGACCTGGCGGGCTGTGGGCACTGTGTGCTGTCCTGGGGGTTAAATCAGCTCTCAGTCCTTGCTGGTGGCTCTGCTCAGTGCAGGCGGGCCTGGAGCAGCAGAGATGAGGTGAGGAATGGTGGTGCTTGCCCCACAGCTCTGGCTGTGGGAGAGTTTTCCTTGGAGTGTCCCTGTCCTCCCAGCTTCAGTGTGGATGGTGGTTCCTTAAAGTGCAATTACAGAGTTCCCATCCCCTGGGCAGCTGCCCAGAGCAGCTCTGTCCCACCACTTGGCAACAGGAAAGGTGCACAAAACGAGGAGCTGTTCCGTATCCGTGGAACCAATAATCCAGTTTCTCAATG
>WAAG01015513.1:0-11890 GCA_013390105.1 Tichodroma muraria | reverse complement strand
GGAGAATTAAAACTGGAACTTAAATTTGTATTCATTGGTTTCACAGCCCAGAGAGTGCATATCTTTTCACTTCAACAGTCTAATGAAAGAGATCCCATATAGCCTCACTTCAGGCTTTATGACATTGGCTATGTCTCACTGATGGGTTTCCTAAAGCTTCCCATTGCCTGGATGCACTGTTCTGGTCTTTTGCTTTCTCAATAGGATAATTCCTCTCTTGTTAACAGGATGACTGCTCCTTTGTTTTCAATAAACCTGATACATCACTCACAAATCAATAGGCAAAACACATCCTATCTGTTTCTGCTGTAGAAATATTGCAGTGGATGCTAATGTTCTGCTCCATGTTTTGGAACCTTTCCCATAAAGCATTTAATTATGTTTTCTCTTTCCATGATTACTTTCACTCTTATCTCAATCATTTTTCCTGGCTGCTTCACCTGTCTACATAAACTAGATAGCAACGTGGTGCAATCCTTGGGCTGGAAACAGAGATATGTGCTGATAAAGGACCACTTATTTTGTAAATATTGAACCTGTGTCCTGAAATGCATGCTGGTTAAAACGCCATACTCTTAGATATTAACAGATGATACTTACCAGAGCTTAGCATCAAGAACCAGACAAAGACAAGAATAAAAAAAAAGGTGGCAGTTGCTTGTAAATTCACTTGAAAAGCCCCTGGGATAAGGTGGTCCTTCATCTAGGTCAGCGCATAACTTCAGTGAATAATAAAGGCAATAAATACACGTGTGTAAAACCACCTTCCTGAAGTCATATCTGTTTCAGCAATTGCCTTATTACCACCTCAAACCAAAGCAAACCAGACCTGGTTTGATGCTATCTAGTAGAGAAAATAAAATCTTATTTTGCGGATAAGACTGAGTGAAGAAATAGGGCCCTAGAATACAATATAAATCCAAATGCCTTCTCCTGAAAAACATTATCAGATGCGTCTGTTCACCCAGGGCACTTCAAATTCAGCAACACTGTGCCATGTTTATTGTTACTTTGACTTTTATGTACCTGTGCTGCTTTTGGCAATGGAAAATCAAAATTTTGTGTAGCAATACAAATCCATCATCTACTTACGTGCTTCAGGAAGACTCTTTTCATGTATGAAAAGGTTGGAATGATGGTAACCAAGCAAGAAACATCATTATATCTGCGTAATAATTTGAATGCTGCTTTCTCAGTTAGTGATCTTGTCTACAGTTTGAGAGGCAGGCCAGCAGTTCTACAGGCTAAGCTCTACCTAAATATTATCACCTGGAGACTTGCTAAAATATTTTATGTTTCCACTTCTTCAACAGAGTGGTGAATGACACTCTAGTTTGAGACCACTCATTGCTTTCTAGGATGTTTTTAATTTTCATATAAACACACCAAGCTTCTACATATTCATGCTCTTCTAACACAGCCATGTTACATTGGCCAATCATGCCAAACTATGACAGGACCATGTTCTTAATGTTGATAAGACTTGACATAAAAAGCTTTTCTCCTTTAAAATTTTCCTTTGCTAGCAAAATATTTCCACATTTTCTGCTTTTGACTGCACTGTAACCCTGCTGCTGTTTAATCTCATGCGAAAAAGTGAAGCTGGAATACGTGGAAAGGAAGGGTACATTGGTACTCATCTGTGTGAAAGTGCCAAGATATTCTCTGAGATCTGCATTCATAGAACTGTGCTGATAATCAGAATTCTGGGATAAGCTAAAAGGCCCATTTAGGATTTTAAAAGGCCTATTAAGGCTTTTTTAATAAATCTCAGCTAAGTAGAAAAGTGAACTCTTTAGGCCTGCTGTACCTGCAGTTGCAAAGATGACAGGTTGAGTGTATGAGCTTAACGATGTGACTAGAATACAGTTGTACCACGAGGAGGATATTACAGAGTGCTGGGAACCACAGCTGTCTGCACACTGTGGAGTAATTTCCTTATCTCTATTCTGGAGCAGTGCCTATCCAGGAGGAAAAATAGCAGATGTGTCAGGCCCTCAGCTTCCACTAACAGAAATATTGGTGCTTGAGGCATGAAGGGAAAAAATAAAGTTATAAAAGAGTGAGTGGTATTAACACCAAACCTATTATCTCCTGTCATTAATGAAGAAAAAAGAATAATTGCATGAATTTCTAAAAACTTCCACTAGGATGCCACTAACACACATCTCTAGCAGGAGATCTTGCATGGCATGAAACAACAAGAATGTAAGGTCATGAAAAGAACTTTAAAAGATGAGATTCTTCTCACAGAGCTTTTGGTAACTAAAATAAAGTTCTCTGTGCTGAAGTGAGTCACTGGCTACAGAAGGAAAAAGGAACCTTAGTAATACAATTCATCTGACCCAATTTTAAACCTCAGCTAGAGAAAAGATTAATTGTACCAACCAACGTGAATAATTCAGATGAAAATATGTATATTGTGGCCTTCATAAACTGACATTTTTGTAGATGAGTTCCCAGAGCCATATCTAGTAAATAAGCCAGTTTAAAAATTTTATAAATATTAATTACCCCTCATATATTGATGGGTTTTCCCCATTTCCTGCCCTATGCTTCAAATAGAATTGAAATGAAAACACAGAATGAGTTCTTGCAATAGCTCCAGTCTGGGAGATGTTTTTAGGAAGCGCTTATGAAGCATTCTACAAATGACAGGCACTGTGATTCAGTGACAACTCTGATGCTCTGCCATAATAAGACTTTTAAGGCAAATGCCACTTCAAAGTCAGTCTGCTTAAGCATGTGAGAGCCCCTGTGGCAGGTTAGAGAGCATGTAGTATCCAGCTGCCTTATTTAGCACAGGATCACCTAAATGCCTGTCACAGTTCCTGTGTTCAGACCTGTGCAGTACAGGAGGCTGGGGCAGTATGGGAGCCTCGTCAGCTGGTTGTCCTCCCAGGCCTCTGTCTGCTTGCTGGGGAGAGATGGGGCAGTTAATTGCCTGGAGTGCAGCTTGAATGACCCAGAGCAATGAAGCCTTTTGATCCGGATGCACCTCTCTTTCTCCACTGCCCTCAGAGTGACTGGAGGGATAGCTCTCCCAGCATGGAAATGATAAAAGATTTAGATTNCACCCCCAAAATACTAGGAAATTCAGAGAAGAATTTTTACCTCTTCAAATTGCAAAAGATGAAATGGATAATATTTCTCTTTGCAGCCATGAAAAAGATAATGTCACATGAATTTGCATTCCTTGTCACGTTCTACTATGTAATTTTTTGATGTAAGTACCTGGAAATGTCAATAGCATCATTGTATATCAAAGTCCTTTACAAAGGATGTTAGCTATCATTATCACCATGGGAATACAGAGACTAAAGGGACTCATTTGGAGTTACTCGGAAAGGAGTAGGAGACTCAGGTATAACCCTTTTACAATCCTCTGCCCATGTGCTGACACCATCAGGATATTTTTCCCTTCGGTACACAAGCAGCATGTCGTTCCAATGCAGCTGTTCAGTACATATGTATTCAACTGCACTTATAAAGGGGAAATGAGATACTGTATACAGACTCTGCATGATAATGTAGCCACTGCCTTGAGCTGAGCACAGCACTGGAAAAAAGATGTGACCTTAAGAAAAGCTTGAACTTAGCAACAAATGGTCTCAGTGCCTATGCATGAATTGTGGATTGCTCTTATAGCTTGGCCCTAGATTTTAATTCTTACTGTCATTCACTTCCTACACAATAATGTGTCTTAGCTGAACAGTCCTTGCTAAATCAGAGACAAGCTAACATAAACATTGGTATTGTCGTGTTAGTTAAGACCAATTTTCTTTTGTCCACTGTAATGTGTCTGTCAATGGCCAAAGCACGACGATAAAAAAATGGGGAACAATTTAGTGATCCCTTGATATCCTTTCCCACTCAAGCAATAATTGGATAAGGAAATCCTTATGTGTATAGATCGCACAGATCATCGTGTTCAAAGTCTTTCATGGTCTTGTTCCAAATCGTTGTGTTTAATCCCTTTATCAGATCTGTTTATATATTTGGCCTGCACAAAATCCTGTGTAATGTTAAGGTGCAAGAGCAAGGCTTTATTGTGAGTTTCAGTTTTTGGCAGGAGCAAAACATTTGTGTAGCTCATTTATCAACAGCATATTGTATTTTCTATGGTCTGTGAAGCTGCTACTGGAAGCAAGCTGTGACAGCTACTGAATGCATAGTTTGGAGGCAAAGATGTTAGCAAAGCTATTAGAAGAATTCTGTTCTAGCCTGGGGAACAAACAGAGTAAGCCAAATTTTCTATGAGATTCGTCAAAGTGCCAGTAGTCACAATAAGGTTGTTTTTGCCTGGTGTCTATCATCCTTAATATACAATTTGATACAAATTCTAGAGAAGTAAAATATTCTTGTCTCTTGACAAAGAAGGCCATTTCACAATCAGAAAGTGTGGTTAGAACCGTGAATGAATATTAGAACCATCTCTAACAGAGTAAGTCTCAACAATTTGTGTCTAGCTCTGGGGAAGATTTCTACTTGTCTTTTGTCACTAGGCTTTTCTTACATGTTTTGTCCTACTTTCATTTCCTCCTCTGCTGTAGAGCTTAGCTTCAGTGTTATCCTTCTTACTGCAATTGTCCTGAGCATCACTGATATTTTATTTTAAACAGCAAAAGAAAGGTCAGTGCACAATATTAATCAAATACAAAGTTTGTAAATATATTTTCCACTCTTATTAGACCTCAGATGCAATGCCTGCGTGTATGTGTAGTCACAGCATTGCAACATTTCATTCAGGAAACTTACAAGAATGTGGCAAAGATTTCCTCTTGCCCTTAGAGTTTTGAATCATGAAACTTTTTATATGGGATTTATCAAAACCATGTAATGGTCTTAGGAATTTTAGTACTGTTTTAAAAACTAACTTGGTCATTCAAGAGTCTAATATATAAAAAAAATCAGTAGGACTTCACCTCCCTAAATACTTCTCCTGCTCTGAAAACCAGTTTTACTTTTAGAAACAGTGAGTGGATTGTATGAACTTTTTACCCTATCCCACCTTCATGGCTTTGGTACTACAGAAAAGGAACTCCAAATTAGTTTCCTGAATGCCACTTTTACAGAGTAGACTGATACCTGAATTGCCACGATTCAAAACAAGGTGGATACAATGGCCTTTTTAAATAAAATGATCCTGATGTCAGATGTCTATGTTGTTTATGATAACATGATAATCATAAAAGGCTAAACTGTATTGCCTTATTTTTGACACTAGTCAGCAAAGAGCAATTTATCGATACAGAAACTATTTCCACTGGTGTCTTTCCTATCCATTGTTTTATCTACTTTACAAAACCTACCTGTCTTAAAGGAAAATATCTTTACCCTGATTAGGGTAGATTTTGAGGAGATCTATGGAAAACCTTTTGAAAACTCATTAATTAGGAGTGCAGCTCCAGACTTTTGAAATATATCCTTTTTATCCCCTACTTTTGGCTTTAGGGAAATAGCTGAATTAATAGGAGTGACATGACTGGAGAGAATGCCATGTAATGAAGAGCTCTTTAATCCAACAGATTATTCTGGTGGGTCTTCCATCATTTCAAGTTTTAAAACCAAGATAGGATATCCTTCTCAGAGGTAATGAAAATGCATGGCCTTTCTTATAAAGCTGATGATGATTTCCTTGGGCTTTGAAACTCATGAGTCCCTGGGATTCTTGTTCACAGTAAACACCGCTTGCAAGTGTGACTGATTTCCGCAGAGTTTGAACCATCTGTGCACGTTGCTTTCTAAAAGTCCTCTCTTCACATATATTATGTGGGAACTACTCTAACATCTATGGCTTATCACAGACTTGCTAGGGTAATAAGCAAGAATAGCTGAATTATGTAAAGGATAAGAAAAGATACAGTGGCAATTGTAAGAAAATAATTGGCTTTAATTACTGAAAAATTATGTCACCTGGGGCCCCTGTGGATTAGAAACATCCTTAAAAAGAGCTGAAAAAAGAAATCCAGAAAAAAAAAAAAAGCAGAGATGCAAAAGTGTGGGTTAATATGATATCTGTAAAAATCAAGGCTGTTCTCTATTAGTTTGTGTTTGTGATAAAGTATCTTCTTAGGCATTACAAAAAAACTTTTAGCTGTTTGCTTTCACTTTAGTGCGTTGCCTAAAATTTACCTGGCTAGGCTTGTACTAAGTAACTCTTGCCAGTCTTCTTCACAGATGCAAAAACTAGCTTATTTTCTTATTAAGTAACATCTTCCAAGTTCTTGGAACTGTGTTGAAAATAAGATTTCATATAATTCACCAAGAAAACTGAAGCGGTCTTTCCATCCTTCTGCTTTATTGGTAGCTTTTGTGAAGAGGCAGACACTCAGAGAGTGTATTAAATTATACATTCCATATAAGGCAATAAAATAATTTGATATTGTCAGAAGAACTTTATCTACCTCTGTTAATGCTTGATTTATTGGATGAAACTGCAAGAAAGCATCTTAAGTTCATTATTAGCCAAATGTAGAAAAAGGTCAAAGTTCTGTGTACATCAAGGAACAGAAATACTTTCATGTTAATTTTTTCCAGACCACACCACAGCATATCCACTTGTTATGTCAATCCAAATCTGATATAATTTGAAAATAAAGGAAAATATAATTCTGAAGGTATTCTCCACATTCTATGTAGCTATAGGGAATCTTCTAGCTGTAGCCAGATCTGTTAACATGTTTCTGGGATGTTAATTCTCGGAAAGAATCAACAAGACCCTTATTCTTCTCCCCTTGTGACTTCTCTGCTTTGCAGGGTTGCACAATAGTTTCCATAATCATTAGGAGAAAAGTGAGGTACAGCATGGTATTCCTGGGAAAAGTATTAGAAGAATGAAAATGCATGTTTCCTTGCATTTTTATTCAGAATGATTACAATTCAAACACTGCAACTGTTCTATTCCCATATTAGACTGTCTAGAGTGGGCTGCTCAAAACTTGTTATTAAGCAATAAAAAAACAAGACAGATTATGACATGCACAGCACAGCTCAATGGAGTTCTTCTACATATTTGTCTCAGTGGGTCACGGTCCAGATTGCAAAGGCAGGACCGAAAGAACTGTGGATCTGTAGGTCACAAGGTTTTAAAATAGAAGTAGAACTGAAATACAAGTAGATTTTTTAAAATGCAAATAGAATTTGTAAGCGTCCAGAGTTTGCCTAGAATTTCTAGGTGGTTTTCATCTGCCAAAAGCGTGAAAATGCAGTGGAACCAGAGTGCAGGTACAAGAGAGTGGGCAGCTAAAAGCTCGCTCAGAAGCAAGAGCCAGGCCGTGGGGAGCTGCCCGTGCCAGGCAGCTCCCTGCGGCACTGCAGCAACCTCCTCCTCAACGGCACCCTCCCGGGCAGCACTGCCGCTGCGCCCGCCACACAGCCCTGCCCTTCTCCTCCTCCTGCGCCCTCCTCCCCAGTGGCAGATTGAGTCACTTGCACCGGGTGGCGTAAACCCAGCTAGGAATGAGTGAAGATATTTGCTCGTGGATGGATGAGATGAAAAAGGAAACCCAAAACTTTCATTTGCTGTGTCATTTCTTCTTATGCAGACACGTTGCCCACCCTTTTCCTTTTGTCTCAAGTGGCTTCCTCCATGAACATTTAATAACAGTGAAAGCTCTTTCCCAGGAGACCAGAAAATATGCATTAAGAGGTTCAGGGAAACACCATGTGCATATAGGATTTCACTGCCACTGTTCAGTTTGCATTGTTCAGGATATTAATTTGATTATAGATGCTTTACCACAGTTGGGAAAAAAACCAAAAACCCTCTAAATTAAATTAGCTGATAGCAAAACCAGGTAAGGTGGCGCAAATGGAATTGCATTTTTCTTACATTCAACCAAATTAACGTTTAGATCTCTGAAAATTAAGAGATGTTTTACTCAACACATCACCAATTAAAGGCTTACTTAATAATGGTATTTTGATTATGTTTATCTAATTCAGGTTTGGATGAATGACAGTATGACAAAAATATTTGACAATGACAACAACATATATCTGAGAACTAAAATCAGTCTTAAACGATGTTTACATTTATTCCTCTATAAAAATATTATTTTAAATAAACAGACACATCAATTTGTTGTTTTATAAAATAAATTTTGCAATTGAGCCCAGGATAAAATTTGCCTGATAGCAACATCAGAGTTTTCATAATTTCTACACATGCTTATGAAAGTGAGTTGAGATGTGAATACTTCCTGTTGAGCGGCACTGCACAGGAGGCCCCGATAGTTTGGATCTCCCATTAGCACCATCAAACAGTGTAAAATGGGACAAGTTTGTCTTCAAAGCCAGTGCTGGCACCCTGAGAGCAGATTTGAGACTGCAGGCTTTCCCTACACTTTGTTACTCCATGGGTCCTGGCTGCCCAAGCCCAGCCTGACTGTGGAGAAGCCAGCCCTATCCACTGCACCACCTTGCCCACCTATGTCAGTTCCTCTCCAATGGATTTACCAAAACACTGCAGTAATCTGGGGATTGAGCAAAGCATTGATCTTAGACATGCTACTCAAGATGGCGTGGATGTGTGACTAAATTAAAAGGCTTGAGACAGACGTGAAAAGCAATGCTGGGCTGGAGGCACTAGAATGATCCTGCCAATGAGAGGGATCCTGGGAAAGGTGTACAGCTGTGCTAGTTTGTTGTGACACATGCTATTTATAACTAGGGGAAAAAGAGGGAATGAAAATTATTCTAAGTATTAAACCCATGCCTGTTGTGAAACTTCCAATGAAGCAAGGTTGTACCTGGCCCTTATTTGCTTGGGTTGCCTGGTCTGCTGACTGGCTAACTAGATCCTTGAACAATGCTTTATTTTGAAATTCTGAACAGTTGCACATAAAGAAACAGCCATCTGATATTGGTGGAAAACCACAGTGCTTTCATACAAACAGTAAATAAAACTGAAGTCACTAATCCAAGTGGGAAGCCTTGGAGAATCAGTTCAGTTGAAACTTTCTGAAGGTTTTGTACCTTTTGCTGAGCATCAAATGTTTGGGATGACAATAACCAAGGGATAAGAGACTTAAACATTTCTTTATTTTTTCATTTTGTTTGCATCTGGCAGGGTCAGGGTAGTGTCCGTTCCACCATGTCCCCCGTTCTGTAATTTACACTCTCCATTCAAAACCACATCTGATTGAATAACCAAAAGTAGTTCCTTTAGCACATCCACACGCCTTGGAAAACCAGAGACTTTCTAACACAGGTACAGAGTCATTATTCACAGACTGAAGTAAAAACCAGCAATCAGAATACCTTCTACAAGTTAGAGAATGAGCTGCAATGCCCTTGCAAATTGCAAGGGACGTCAGTTTACCTGTAATCATAGCCTCATTTTGCTGGAAAACTTTCAAATTTTTTACATACTTACATCAGCTTTATCTGACAAAACTTAAGTAAAACTAAATACTGATCCTCAAATCGTTAAAACCAGATGCCATACAGTAGGACAAGAATGGAAGTGACACGAGACAATTTCAACATAAGATTCTGGAAGAGTGTATCAGTTGAGATTAATAGTTAGAAGTAATAGTGGCTAAGACCACCTCAAGTGCAACTTTCTAAGTAAATGATTTCTGTTTCTCAACTCAAATGGAAAAGAAAAGTCAGAACACAAATCAATTCAAATCTAACAAAACCATGGATTTTACAGGAAATAGAACATTTTGGTTTTGAGTATTTTAAATGTTTCTGAATTGGATAAATCTAGTAATGCAATGTCCTGTCAAAAAAAATCAAGCAAATTGTTTTACACTTTCCTTTTCTGTCTTTTTTTTAGCTGAAAAGATCTCAGGAAACATCCATTGCATTGTGCTTGCTTATAAAGTGTTCTGATGAAATCCAAATGTTAATAAATATTTTCTGGTGATGATTTTTATTACTGCAAGAGCTTTATTTAGCTTTCTCACAAAGATTCTTTTATAAGGTCAGCCAGTCTCTTGAAGGCCTGCAATGACAAATATGGTTCACATTTATATTTCAGCATTACATGAATAGGGAACACATCAAACCTGTAAAACTACTAAAACTGCCCTAACCATATAGAATCAATATTTTATAATGCAAAGTTCTGCTGATATTCTCTCTTTTCCTTTTATAAAATCATGCATGGGCTTTGACTGTACAAACTTCAGATTCACTGATAGAAAATAAAAGGCAGAGATTTCTGAAAAAGAAAAACGCATATATTGATGTTCAAAGGTTATTTGGAATTCAGATATAACTTCTAACAAACTAGTGATCCCTGGAAGAGTATATTTTTTAACTTAATGTTATAGCCTGGAGAATCCAAAAGTGGAAAAAAGGAAGAGCAGTTGAGTGGGGAAGCATATAAAAATACAGCTTGACTGTCAATAGTATGGTTATGAATTACTTTAACAAAGAAAAGGGAAAAAATAGATGAAATACAGAAGGAACTAAAAAGGCAACAGAAGCACTTATCTATTATAAACCTTCACAACTGCATGAAAATACAACTAAAAATGAAACTGAACTGTTTCAAGCACCCAAATCAAATCAGTATTAAATCTGCAAAAATGTCTCATCTTTTCTCCCACTGATTTTATAGATAGAGCCAAGTAACATCAAAAATGCTCCTAAAACACATAAAAGATTAGTTCCTGAGTAATAAAATAAAGCATATATGTAAATTGTATGAAAGAAAAACAATATTCTTTCCTACAAAGAATTGCCAACACACACGCTAAAGAACACAGGTAATTCAACCTCAGAATCTTGGGAATGCAAAGTCTAAAAGACATGATGCCTGCTAATCCCTCAGCAAATACCAGGTCTTACTACTTACTCTGGCTTCAGTAAAGCATTTATAAATAATGTCTGGGAGGTTTAAGTGTGAGACACTGCATGTATGGGATACACAGAAAAATTCTAAGAGGTCCTAAAAATTTGGTACCTTGCATTTGGTTGAGTATCTTGTTTAAGGAACAGCTAATACTGCTGTGAAAGTACTGCTTAATCACCTACAGACTAAAACCTCTAACATTCAAGAAAAAATATATGGAGAAGAATGTAAAATAAGGGAGCATTACTGTGTGAGAGACTGTTTTGATGAGAATGTAAAAGAAAATAAAAATCTCACCAGATCCATCTGGGCAGGAGAAGGCAGTGAGAAGGAGGCTCTGACATAAGAGCTAGGCTCTGAACTATCAATATTGAATGCTCCTCCAGGAACCAGTAATACCTACAAAAAAGTGATTAACCACACAGTTATTACCACTTCTACTCTTTTAAAACACTATGCTAAATTAAATTTGAGAAAGCTCAATGCTTGCACACCTGTATCAGAACATGGGGTAATATATTCTTTTCTTCAAAATGAGGAGACAAAATTATGCAACCTGTAACCAGACTTTTCATAACAAAACCAAAGGGTCTTAGGTTTTGGTTACCAAGTCTGGCTTGTATCATCAAAGTGCTTTGAAGCACCTGGAATGTAGCTTACTCAGTACACAGTGCTGGGTCTTATAAATTGGAGAAATAAAACCAAACGTAATTTCTCTCATTAAAAAAAAAAAGGGGAATCAAACATATAGGTAAATATATTAATATTATACATATATCTCATATACAGTGACATATTGTACCATGTGTTATATTGGTTTCAATTTAAGTAAACTAATATCAGCATCTGAATAGAGTCAGGAAAATATTTTGTTAATCAGTAACTATGCCACAGTGCCTGACTTGCAGACAATGATGGTGCACAGCAAGTTACCCTGCTTTTTTATATGTGCACATGTGGATAGATACAGATATTTTATCCCTCCCTTTATTTTAAGATCATAAGTCATTAAATCATATGTCATACTTCTTTCTTCAAAGCCTTTTCCATTATCAGCTGCTGTGTATCAGAAATACCCTT
>WAAG01015471.1:714-17708 GCA_013390105.1 Tichodroma muraria | reverse complement strand
CCCACAGCTGCAGAACCCATCAGTGACATCCAAACAGGACAGAAATGAAAATGAAGTGGAAACTAAACGATGTATGTTCCTTGGAAACAAACCCCTAATTTTCTGTCCAGAAGAAGGAAAATGCAATTAGCTGACTTCTGTCCTGTCACTAATGTGTTATAAATAAACTTCACGCTGGCCTGAGAGCTCATTAGCCAACAATTTACAAGAGTGCTACAAGAAAGAAGGAAAAGGAAAGGCCAGGAGAGAGTTCTGTGGTAGCTATGGGTATCTTTAACAATTTAAAGTAGAAACAGAAAATCTTTAATGCAGTATCACAGCATGGATCAGTTCTATTCACAGTTCAAGCAGAGCTGGGTCATTTCAGGCAAGGATTCCCAGATGGGGACAGAACTGGCCAGATTGCCGTGCCTTGAAGCAACCCATCAGGGGAGGCTTTGAAGAAATAAACGGAAAAAAAGAAAGTTTATGTTTGGGTTTTTTTTTAAACACACGTAATTTGCAGTCTTAGCTACCTTGGGAGGAGCTTCATCTGAGCCTCCTGAGTCCCAGGATACCGTGACTTGTCGCCTGGATTCCATTCTCATTCGTTCTTCTTGCTGCAGCTTCTCTTCCTCCAGTATTGTACTAAGGAAAACACATTGTAATCAAGTAAAACTCCAGTTTCAGTGACTAACAAACCTCTCCCCGCAGCTCTTGAATTTTTCAGACTAATAAACAGTACTTAACTTGAAATGCTATAAAGTTACTGAAAGCCAAACTTCTTTTACATACACTGGTTTTGTGTCTGAAAACCAGCATCAGGAAGAAATATTTCTGTAGGATTACCAGGGTGCTTTTAACAACAAAAACAGCATCAAATTTTCAGAAAGCTGTGGTTGATCTTGCACACAATTTTTTTTCCGTAACAGTTCTTTTTATGTGCAATTACACAGAGAAGTCCTCAAAGACAATCAATCAAGCACTTCCTTGCATGAAAGCTTAATCTTCACAAGAAAATATTCTACTGAACTTCTGCAAAGGTTCAAAACAAACCGAAAATGTTCTTTACTGATACTCAAGAGCTTCAGATCACTGGGATTTTTTCTTCCTTTTTAAAAGAAAGCAGTCAAAAATACCTCTTCAGCTCTTACGATTTAGCCTAACCAGGAACACGTTCAGCAAAGCAATTTAGCAAAACAGAAAGATCTGACAGTATTCACTCAGCTTCTAAGCATTCAGGTCAAAAGGATGCATTTTCACAAAGTACAAGACAGTAGTAAAACCAGTTTGCTACTTACCACTGTTCTGACTATTAAAAAGCCTGTTTGAAGCTGAACGTGCTCCTGCTGCCCCCACAGCCAGCCTCCTCCCAGCTCTGCTATGTGGCTTATTAATGTTGGATATTTGCCACTTGAAAAATACTCAGAGAGAAGCTTTGAAAGAGGGAGCTGCCAATTCCTTGGAGCCGCACGCTACACGGACAGTCTGGAGATGTGAGCAGGGCAGATTATTTCCATATCACTGTCCCCAGGGTAAAGATAATCCTGTGGAGGTGCTACTCCAGCTTCTTTATCACTCAGGAGTTTCCAGAAACAAAGCTAAGTTCTGAGTTTATAATCTCCTGTTCAGTCTGCTAAACAACCACCCAGAATTACTCATTCAGCGGATGAGATCAACTCCAGCAATCTATTCTCATCGTGGAACTTCACTGCTTATTTCAAGAATAAATTCCTGCTGGAGACGAGAACTTTGCTTTTCCTTACTCAGCCAAAAAAACCCCAAACTATGCCACTTCTAAAAAGCAGAGAAGTCATCTTGTCTCGCTGCAGCTAAATCAAGTTTATAACTATTGCTGCAATTTCAATCCATCATTGCTGAAGCAACACAAGAATGTGGAACAAAAGCAAAAGCAGACAAGTTATTTGCAAAAGTCACCCTGCTAGAACTACCATGGAAACACAGCTACAGCCCAACAGAGGGAATGAAGAGAGAATCCTTCTATTTTACCTCTCTCTTCCTTCAGAATAAGGAAAATGCAAGATTTCCTGCTTGAACCCATGAAGAACTGACAGAAAACCCCTGCTTTTAAGCTATCTCACACTTCAGGTATCCCGTGTTTTTATGTAGTGTGAGAAAGCAGCCAACATGCAGCCACAGCCATGAATCACGATTATCATCTTTCAAGACGAGACCTCAGGATTGAAAAATCCCACAACAAAACATGACCAAAAAGAAAAAAAATTCCGAGAATAATGAATGAGAAATTAATAAAACGTAGATTTTTAACCAAGCAGTTGATACAACAGTTACTCTAATCTGAGCTAAAGAATAGAATGAAGTTGGCTGGTAGCAGCTGGCTAAATTTAGAGATGGCTTATTGACAATTTGGGGCCATGTGTGGAATTTGTCACAGCAGAGTCCCAGTTTTCCATAAAGAAGAATGAAACCACAACACCTCTCTCTGCTTTGCTATCAAAGCCATTTTTTCTGTGGTGCCCTAGTGAACAACACCATCAGCTTGTATCACCAGAAATGACAAATTTATTTCCAAGTTATTTCTTTTTCTTAACATAGGCTCAGCTTTTTGCCTTACAACTGCAGTTCATCCTCCCTGCTCTCCAAAGCCCGTGCCATCAGGAGGTTCTTTCCCAGCAGCCCAGAGCAGCCTGGTCACAGGCTGATGGGCTGCAGCAGCATCTGTACTTGGATGCCCTTGATTCTGCTGACAAGAATATAAAATAGAAATGCCTCAGAGAAACACTACTCGAAAAAACCACAAGGAATATAAATGACTCACAGAAAGGTCTTTGTTTTCACAAAGGGAAGACCAGTCTGTGGATGAAGTAAGAGTGTGCCAAGAGATATTTTTGACGTTTCCTCAGTGCAGCTGCTCAAGTTCTCTGAACAGTTTATTAGAATTTGCAGAAGGTCAGGAGGAGTCAGATCTAGGCATATTTTCCCAAACTGTACATATTTATAGCAGCAAAGAGGAGCAAGCAGAGAATTCTATCCCTATGGTTCCCCTAGCAAACCTTGAGGTAGGACAAATTTAACTCAGCTTCTTGGTGAGGTGAAGGCTCAAGAAGAACCTCAGCTATTAAAGTTTGCATAACTGATAAACTTACTTAATTTACAAAGAACTTTTTTACTGAAATTGGCCTGTGACAGCGAAAAGGAAACATTTATGGGGATCTTCAGTGTAGGAATATGTAAAATACTAAACTGCATCCTCATACTTCAAAAGGCACAGCAGCACCAGTGCATCCTGCTACAGTGATGTGGGAACCAACATCAAGTGCTGACCCCCAACAAGCAGCTTCTTTCTTTCCCTCTGCCATCAGAAATACAAAGTTGGATGTGGAGGAACATACTTGCACAGATTGATCTAATATGAAAGCACTTTTATACGGATTATGGACTATTCCTAATCGTTACAGGCAAAGAACAGAAGAATAGCAAAGCATTTTGCAGCCTCCATCATGCATTTGAAGTTTGTTATAGTCTTTTTTTGTCAGAATGCCATAAAAGAAGACTCAAACTGCCGTCACTCTTACCAGTTTTCATCTAGAAGCAACATTTCAGGATCTACATCAAATGCAGTGACAAAAAGGCTCAAGTCCAGTTCTCATCAGTTAATTATCTCAGTGTTCTCATAAAACCAGACTTTAAAAGCATAGAATCTGTCTCTTCTTTTTCCCCCATTCTTTTTAGAGCTGTTTCAATGTGACCTGCAGCCCCAGGATGCCAGTGGAGTCAAGCACTCTGTTAAAACCTGTGACCAACAACAGGCAGCAGTGACACTCTCACTTCTGCAATGACAGAACTGCTCCTTGTTTTGCTGTTTGTAACAGAGCAGGTTCATGAAAGGTACTTTAAACAAAATTTGTTCCATGACACAGTAAAAATGCCATGAAATGGCATTAATTCGAAAGTTCAAAATTAAAATACTTTTATATTATTTACCATGTACTGCAAGACAAAAAAATCTCTTCTACACAAAACCAGCAAGGCAACACACACTTCCCAATTAAAAATATCCTATATTCTAATTCTGACCAAGTCAGAATTGCAGAAGTAGCAGGGTAGCACCTCACTACTCTGACCTAATCTGACTTTTAACCCCCCTCCACCACTTGAAAAAGGGACTTGGAATGCGAGGATAAATTACATTTGGAAATCCACAATCCACCCATTTGTTTCTGTTTGCTGGGAAGACTGACTCAACCACATCCACTTCAGACAGATCAAATGCTATAAAATTACTACCCTAATAATGGTACTTAAATTCATATGTAGCAACAAATAACAGTACATAAGTTGTGCAGAAATCAGCACCTTTGCCTTGCACAATCAGCTGCAAATTCAGTTTAGGCAAAGCAGCTGTTACTATGAAACACGAAAAGCACCAAATAACAGAGAGCACGTGAAATGCTTATGCTCCATCAATGCTATTTCAGATGCAAAAGATTTTTCCCAAAGCCACGAAGTTTTTTTCGTTAAACTAGAGAGGAATGAATACTGCAGTGCTGTATGTGGCTCCAAGCAAACATCCAGTCTGCTCTCAGCTTGCAGAGAGTACTCTGGACAGCATCCAGAACGAGCAGCAACACCACAGGGAAAGGCCACCAGGGAAATGGCTTGTTTTTGTTGCAAGTTCATGGGAATTTGAGTTCTGAAACCCAATCTTCCCTAGATGCCTGAGACTACCTCATCATCAGGGAATTGACAACCTTTCCAGCGAGAGGCTGGCTCTGTCTGGAGCAGCACAAGGCAGCCCTAAGGACAACCATGCTGCCTAAATTTGGGAGATAAAGGTCACCAGTTTGGAGTGGCAGAAAGTTCCCTGCTTTGGTGGGAACAGAGTAAAACCTGGATTTTAGAGTTGCAGTGGCCCCAGGAGAGAGGCTGCCCTGTAAACAATGCATCAAATCTCCCAGCATGACCAGAGGAGCAAACACTCCTCCACACTGGGTGCACTTTTCACATAGAATGAGATGGAAGGGGTTCCTGGAGGTCTCAAGTCTGAGCTCCTGGTGAAGCTGGGCTCCCTGCACAGCAAGGACCAGGTGCTCTGAGCCTTTTCCAATCAAAATCTGAACTTCTGCCAGCATGGAAATTCCAGAGTCTTTCTGGGTGACCTGTTTCAGAGCTCACCCATGCACACTGGGAAACATTTTGATGTGCAACCAACGAGACCCTGCCTTGCTGCATGCCCTGAGTGCTGGTTCTGAGGAGAGCCAGGCTCCTGGGCACACTCCTTCCTTCCTGGTGAGATACTCTCCCTGCTTGAGTTTACACACCATAGCCATCTTCCAGTCATTTTTTTCAGGGCTTCATTCTCATCTGTGCCAACCAGCTTTAAGTTAACAGTACAACCTGGCTGCAAATTATCAATCATCCTGTACTTTCAGAGCCAAAAAGAGAGAAAAAGCAAGTGAATTGCCAATTTCCACCTACTACCCAAATCACACAACTGCCCTGTGTGTGAACAACTGTGTCACATCCTTTTCTTGCAATCCCTACCCAGCCCTGAAATTCCTCCCTTCGTGTTAACTCCACACAGTCAAGAGGATGGGAAGTTATCAGTGAGAAGGGTCAAGTCTTCCCTTAGTTCTACAAATTATTAGTCCACACAGGAATTCCCAGAGTAACAGATGGTGGAACTGTATGAAATTTTAAGAAATAGGAAAGAATTTTAAGGTCTTTAAGTTCTCCACACAGCAGCTCTGAGATAGAATCATAATTATATTCAAACTGTCTTTCATTTTAACCACCAGTGAATTATCTTGAACCGGAACATTCAATTACAGCAAAACATGATAATATGAAAATAAAACATGCCACAAAGTACAACTTTGAAACAAAACCCGAAGTAAAATTGAAGAATTCAGCAATGAATTACAAGAATTCAACAATGAATTACAAGAATTCCCAGTCTCAACTGTCAGTGTGCAAAACTTAAGTGTTACTCAAAGCTTGTACTTACACAAAACACATCCTGAGCAGTCATGAAATTCAGAAATCACAACATTTGGGACCCAATTTGGTCTCAAATATCAAATGTGCCTGCACATTACTTCAGTGTGTTCAAATGTTTTAAAGCTTAAAAGTCCCTCCCACTTTGGGGCTGGGGAAATGTTGATACAGACATTGGAATATATTACTGCAGAATAAAGTAAGGTGTGAATTTAGACTGGTCTGCAAGGTGTGCGCTCACACTCATTCCAAGATAAACACAAAGGTAGTTTATATCCTGGTTTACAAAGGGCAAAGGAATTTCTGTCTACGATGCTGCATTTACTGCAGGCTCTGCAATTGCCCTGTGACAGCTGTGACTGCAACTACTGTGCTACATGCCATGAAAATAACTTCCAACAGCACTCACCTGATGCTTCATTTATTTAAGATACATCCCTACCCCAGAAGCCCACAGCATGTTTGTTTAGATAATCACTCTGAATTCTTTCTACCTTCTCCCCCAAGGACTGTAGCTAAAACTATAAACAAATTGCTAGTAAAACACGGAGCTTTTCTTAGGAGACAAAGGAGGGGATTCGTATTTCCAGTTATTTGAATTTACTGCCTAATTTCATTTTCTTTACCAGATAAGGCCCAGTTTTCCCAAAGACCAGCAACAACCTGGCTGTCCGAACATAAAAACTCAAAACGCCATGCCTCGTATCTTCCACAGAACCAAAACACTGTAACAGAAGATTAACTGAAAAGAAGTATTTCTGAACAAAGGAAATGACCTCTCAGAAGTCAAACCCTACCTGAGTTGTGCTTTAAGTTCAGTAAACCTGGGTCTCCTGCTAGGGTCGTAGGCCCAGCACTTGGTCATAAGGCTGTAGAGGGTGGGAGGGCAGTTTGGAGGCATTGGGAGCCGCTCACCGTTCTCGATCCGCCCAATCACATCATTGTTCTTCACCCCCTGGAAGGGCTTCACCCCGTGCATGAGGATCTCCCACATACACACACCTGAGGAACACACACAAAAACACATTTTCTTCACTCTGAGCAAACAATGAGACCTGTCAAAAGAGAAACAAACCCCAGTTTTGTACTAATAATGCAATTTCTTCCAAAATATATAACCAGGGAATTGATTTGGACTTACCTGCAGCAGAGGAGTGACTGCAGCAGGATCACACACACAGCACCAGCCTCACCTACTGATGAGCCAGAATGACCCACAGCTGGCTCACACAGTCTTTTACCTGCCCTAAACCAATACTTACGCATATTCAAATCTCCTCTCTTATGAGGCAGAATGTGTTTGCTTTTCCCTCTGACTCTTTCCAACTGGCATGTTTCAACATGTAGAGTGCATTTTCACTTAGAGGGTTTTTATTGTTGGCATTGATCCACATTTTTTGTGCTGAAAGCGTGTAATAAACCGGTTTCTATTGAAACGGCATTAAAAGAACATGGTCTGTCACTTTAGAATCAGCCAAAATGTTCCATAGACTTAATTTTTCTAACTCTGACAGTAGTAGAGTTTTCTTCAAACCATTATAAACCCTTCACTTAAAAACATTCAAATTTTGAATTGTAATGAAGGTGAACTCTTACTTGACTGTCCTGCTCTTATTTCAAGTCTCATCACTTTTGTTCCCTAACACAGCTTGTGTTCTGTCTGTACAGGCCAGCAGTCAGCACCAGTTTGAGCACAGGACATCAGAGTCATATAAAATGTTGTATATTTGGGAAAAAAGATCGAGGTTTCAGGATATGTCATTTACCCTTATATTTAATGAGCTCCTGGTTGTATTTTGTAGGACACCAGGAGCTACAAAAGACAAGTTAAGTGGGAATCTAGCATTAAGGATATCTCATAGGATGATCTGCACATTAAGCAAGGAAAAGTATATCAACATAAAGAAAAAGTCAAAATATAATGGAGAAACAGCAAATGACAATGGTATAACACAAAAAAACCAAACTAAAACCTACAGACAAAAGCAATCTCTGTCATAACTATGAGCTAATCTCCTTGCACGTTCATTTCTGTCAGCTTCTTACTAGAAATAAAAAGGCCCATGAAAATTCAGTCTTATTGAGCAGGAAAAGGAAAGAAAAATACAGGGTGAAAAACATGCTGGAAGAAACTGGATTTTCAGAATGCACAGTAAAAACTGTGACAAATATTTGGAAATTATTCTTTTATAGCAGTCAAAATGAAACACTGGACTTGTTCAAGAGGACACAAATAACCCTCCCCAGTTGGTTTTCACTTACCAAACATCCACACATCACTAGCTGAGGTAAACCGTCGGAAATTGATTGACTCTGGAGCCATCCATTTGATGGGTAATTTTCCTTTGGAAGCTACAGGGAAGGCAAGGAAAGGCAGGTTGTTATCCCCACTACAGAGCTCAAAAATAGATTCTGCTCCCAGTGAAATAATTCATAAGCAAAACCAATCTCCAGTGAAGTACTTCAAATATTGATATATAAGGCTGTTTGGCTTTACAAGAAATGGAGAAATGAATGAATAAAACCCAAAATAATAAGAATAATCCCCCAACCTCCCTTAAAGACCCCAATAACAAACCCCAAAACACACCAAGAAATGATCACGTCAAAATTATTTCCCCCATAAGCAATTAAAAAGATAAAATGTAGCTCAGCGAAGTGAGACAAAAAAAATGAGGAAACACAAGAGTGTAAGGGGACAGATAATGGATACTTTAAAATATATGAAACTAGAAAAATATTAAAGATGAGATTTATGTAGTCATGGTTTAATAATATACACCAGCTTTGGAATGCTACTGTTTGGTACCCAACATGCAATCTTTATTTTCCTACTGCATTTCCCATCTACCAGGCACTGCAGGACATCTCTCAGCTGCTGGAGACACCAAATCTCAGTATTCCATCCAAAATGGGGCAAAAAGTAGGCCTGAAAGGCAGTTTTGTACTGAAACTCCCTAGTCCAATGGCATCTGAAGTATGCAGCATACAATGACAACAGAAACTCAGCATTCATCTGTACCTACACGTGAATTTGCTACTTTTTGCTCCTTAAATCACACCTTGTGATCCTTCTTCTTAAGCACACATAGGAATTTACTACCATTATTAAATTGTTTAATAACTTGCCTTTTTATACAAATGCACCAAGATGCAACCAGATAGACCAAGCAAATCTGGTTAATTCCTCAATAATGTGAGAAGCAACTGTGTTCTCACTGGCCTGCAAGAAGGATCCAGAGGTCACCTCACCTTTGTAGTAAGTACTGTCTTCCATGTATCGGGATAAACCAAAGTCACCCAATTTCACACAGTCAGTGGTAGATACCAGCACATTTCTAGCAGCAATATCCCTGCCAAACAGAAGAAACAGTATTTCTAGTAACTTTAAAACAAAGTGGTAAAGTATCATCACCTGAAGGAAATTTACCTCCTGCCCTGCAAAGGTAAGGAACTGGTTTAAGATCTCAGGCCTGTATGAAGGCTCCTAGTAAGGAGCTCAAGTTCTCATTGTAGAGAACAACAAGATCCCTCCTGAGCATCCTTTTCTCCCTCGCTGATGTTTCAATATAAATTTAATATAAATACAAATGCACAGCTATTACTTTACATGCAACTGTTTGCATATACATTATCACAACACATATCTAGAATTAGATAGTATTTAAACATAAGTGAATTGCTTAAGATCAAAATTAATTGTACTTAGTTACTGGAGTTCTGTGAGCTCTTAGTTGCACACAGTAAGAGGCTGAAGCCAGTTTCTTCTCCCTAGAAACTCATGTTCACATTCAAGAGAAGAAAATTCAAAACACACTGTGAAGGAAGTTTAGGTTCATTTTCTGGTTAAGCAAGTATTTGTATTTTATAAATATTTTATTTCCCCTCCTCTTTACTTAAGAGGCCATTTGCCTTTGTTCTGCTTTTCTGTATTTGAATGGTTACAGTTGACTCACAGCTTGAAAAAATACGGTAACCACAAAGCAACAACTGAAAACGAGTCTCATTGAAATCTGCTCCAAGTCAATCCAGGAGTGAACCAGCAGGTGTCACCCTTGAAAAGGGTGTAATTTTAGTGGAAACCTCTGCAAAAATGACGCTCCTTAAAATTTTAAGCAGTGACATATAAAAACAGACAGGTACAGATAAATATGTATGAAATCTTACCTATGTACAAATCTTTTGCTCTCTAAGTAAGCAAGAGCTGTGCTAAGCTGGTAAGCATAGAGTATCAGAGAGGCCAGGTCCAAGCTGTACTTCCTTACTTGCAAAAACGACCTCAGCTTTTTGCACCAAGGAGGAAAAAAGAGAAAGAAATTAGGACAAGAAAATAACAAAGCTGAAAAAGGCATACTTTAAACTGTGAAGTTTACATGAGTATCAATGGGCACGACTTCCTTGCCTTAGAGGCTCGATGAGGAAAAGAAAACCACTTCCTATGAAGAACTGTGACTGCATTACAATTCAAGCAGTTCTTCTACATAAAAAAACAGACTGTTAAACTAAAAAAATAACTGTAATGTTGTGCATTCCCTTCAGTCTCCTTTTGAAAACCATCTGCTGTTGCAGTTCCAAAGTGAAGCACTCTTGGACTTTTTGGTTTTTTCTACCCTTGAGTGCAGCCTTCATTCATGGCCTAAATCACTTCAAAACTGAACAGGACCTGGCCAACCGAAACATAGACTGATCAGTATTGTTTTAGAAGCATTAATTTTAAAAATTAATTTTAACCCACATGTGCTAAAACAATTGTGTTTAGCTCAGTGGCCAATATCAGTACAGAATATTTGTCACCTCTATTCCCAGTATAGAGCAGGCAGGACCTGCTGGAAGGTGGCACTAGAGTGTCCTTACACATCAAAACAAGGCTTTGAAAAGTGATTTGGGCACTAGAATGGAAATCTACTGACAGAAAATTACTTCTCCACTACAGGTTTTTCTATTCATCCCTCCTATTTTTTTTATTTTTTTTTTTTTTTTTTATGTACTGCAGTTTGATAATTGCAATGACAATCATATAATATTGTATGAAATATCACTGCAGCTCACAGTTTCAGAAACGTGGCTGAAAGAAAACTAATCGATTATACAAAGTGAGATCTAGTTTTCTTTAAAGCATTCTTCCAAAAAACATAATAATGAGGGAAGTCATCTTATCTAGGGTCTCTGCTGCAGATATTCTACAGGGGAAAAAAAAACAACAAGGTAAGAAATTCAATGTTTCAAGGGAAAATGCAGCATTACTTATGAAGAATAAAAAATGTGCAGTTTGACTTCTGGAAGGTATGTTTGCAAATGCTGTTTAACTGATTATCACATTATCATCATCTTGACAGAGGTCAAGCTCTCACTCTGGAACTGCAATTGAATGCTCTGAAAACTCTGACTAAATCACTCTGGAATGAGGTTGCAGTTCCCCCAGAGGAGGAGAAGGTCAAAAGCTGCCACTCCTGTTTCTGAGTCCATAACTCTGCAAAGGAGTATGATATCATGCTTGATAGCATGTCTTAATATTGTGAAGTGCTTTTTCAGCCTTTTCTGTGAGCTAAAAGAGACAAGACCAGAGCTGCACGAGGATTTCTCATACCTCTCCAAGTGTACAGAGCTCCATGATTATCCAGACTGGGTTTTCGGTAATAACCCCAATGAGCTTCACAATGTGAGGGTGATCAAACTGACGCATTGTTACTAAAAGGAAATCAAAGAATTCAATGTGTTACATAAAACCTTTTTTAAAAATAAGAAGAAAGCTGTTGGTTAAGCATTTAGCCTGTGAGCAGAGAAGATAATCACAGACTTCAAACTGCTGCAAGCAGTAATGTCTGGTCATCCCATGTGCTGAGGGGAGGTGGAAACACTGATTGCTTGAGCTGTTCTCCACTCACAAAAATGCAAACTGCTGTGGAAGGTGCCAGTCAGGTCAGGCTCTGCCTCGCAGCCCTGGATCTGTTTATGAACATAACCTAAGTTAATAAAATAACCTGTCAAACCAGTGCACAGCCAGTTAATCTGTGCCTTTCTACCGGAAGAGGAGGTAAAAACAGTCTGTATAATTGCATTACCGGAGAAAACATGTTTGTCAGATTATGACATAGACAAGAATCTTATTTAATCATTACATCATTTTCTATGGAGCTAATTTCAGTCCCGGCAGTGCAGTCACGGTATGTTTTATGCGGTATGACATACGAATCAGAATGGTTTGGCTTGGAAGTGACCATCAAGACCAACCAACCCTGCCTCGGGCAGGGACACCTTCCAGCTTGCTGGCCCCAAGCCCCATCCATTCTGGTCTTGAACACCTCCAGGGAGCCACAGCTTCTCCGGGCAACCTGTGCCAAGGCCTCACCATCCTCATCAAAGAATTTATCCTAAAATCTAACTTAACTTGTCCTCTTTCAGATAAATCCATCACCCTTGGTCCTTTCTCTGCCTTCCCTGATAAAGAGTTCCTTCCCATCTTTCCTGTAGGCATCCTTTAGGCACTGGAAGGAGCTCCAAGGTCTCCCCAAAGTCTTCCCTTCTGCAGGTCAAACAACGTCAACTCTCCCAGCCTGGCTCCAGAGCAGAGATGCTCCAGCCCTTGGAGCATTTCTGTGGCCTCCTCTGGTCTTGTTCCAACAGCACCAGGTCCTTCCTCTGCTGGGGATCCCAGACCTGGCTGCAGCTCTGCAGGTGGAGTCTCCCCACAGGTGAGCAGAATCTCTTCCAACACAGGTGTGGCAAAAACACTCTTTATGTATCCTTGACAAACATCTTTCATTTGACCTTCCACCAGCATCTCCTCTACACTTGCAGTTTGTAGTGTCAGCAGAAATAAACAGGAATTACCAAACTGCAAAGTCTGCTTCAGTCTGCCTCAAGTTAGGCAAGAATAAAAGCCATTTTCTTGTGCTTTACACTAACCACAAGCTAAAACCAGGAGGTGTTTCTAGATTTCTATTCTGCTGAGCTCTGAATTCTACTTTTGCACACGGATACACAGCAACCCCCAAAAAATCCTTGGATAATCGTGTTTGTAAGACCAAAAGTTGTAATAGTCTAATAATAAATCTTCCTGAAAAGAAACTTTATGGGCAAGACAATATATTCTTTAAAAATTAACTTAAGACAAACTTAAGACAATAAACTTAAGACAATATATTCTTTAAAATATTATTGTTATGAATAATACAGGGAAAAATGCAATAAAGCAAACATCCCTATCATTGACATAGCTTAAAACATTAATAAAAGGGAATAAATAACATGGTGAAATGTCACACAGGCAGTAACAGCTGCTAAATCTTTTCAGCGTTGAAAACTCCACCATAGGCAAACCTCAAAATATCTTAATGTTCCTAATATTAAAATATTAGGAAATAAATGTATTAATTCAGTGAAGTAAGCAACTGTTCTGAGCGAATTTGCAATCTGAACACAGGACAAAGGCAACAGATGGGAATTAGAATGAAAAAGAGGAAGAAGAAATGGCAAAACTATTAAATCAAAATTGAAAAGTACTATTTATGCGTCAACTACAGCGGCATTTCCTAATCTGTCAAACTTGAAGCATAATAAGGAGTATTCAATGAGCAATTATTTTCTACACTGCCAGGAGACAGCAGCCTACCTTGTGACTGCTGAGTTATTACTCAAAGCAATGGTATTTACTGCTCCAACAGATAGAAATGCAATGGAAAAAATTACAGTAGTTTACAAAAAATCTGACATTTTAAAATAAGAATCCATTAGCTATTAACACAGGTCTTCTGAATGAGTTAAAAAAATTCCTTGAATATAGGAATAGTGAATAAAATATACTGTAATATCTGACCACAACCAATTACTTTACTGATGAAATAGAATACCTTCACAACATTTAGAGGTATACAATTGCAGGGGATAATAGGCAAAAATGAAGGCCTATGTGCCATATCTTAATTTGCTGGCAAAACCAAACAATAGAGGAATCAGGAACTTCAACATTCTTAAAAATGTTTCTGTTCCTATTCACTTCTTCATACACTTTGTGTGTGGAGAAAGGAAAAAGCCTTCCTCCACACATGAAATCTGCTACTTGGGGAATGCAACATTAGTGGGCAATTATTTAGAAAAATGGCCTATTCTAGAATAGATTTTAATTCTGATGTCTCTTAGCAGATCTCTCTTAGACACAACATTTCTAGCAAGGACAACTACTTGATCTTCCAAAGCGATGAAGTGGAGAAAGTGCTGTGTTTTTTAATTCATTAAGGAAAAAGAGGATCAGATCTAATGTTCCAAAGTTGGTTCTAAAGCCCTACAGGAGTCAGACATCACCATTCAATTTGGAAAATCAAAGAACCCACATCCAATCATACACATGGGCAATGTAAGGATGTAAAGCAGTCCCCTGGCACATGTTGTAGGAGGTGAAAAAACCAGGCTGTATGTTAATAAAATAATTCAGTGTAAGAAGCTTCTGGCACACGTGGCCACAGTCTTTGCAAGGAGCAGTTACAGAAGTGATCCCAAAAGAAGTTGCTTAATACTCACAGGCTTCTTGCAAGAATTTTTCTCTAACACTGTCTGAAGTGCAGTTTTTACACGTTTTGATTGCAACAGCCATAGCTGGATTTTCCTGAAAAACATTATTGAGAAATAGCTGAAATACAACCCACCAAAAACAGCTCACCAAAAGCTGGCCCTTAAAATTCTGGCAAAACTACTTTTGAAAAAAAATACCATTAAATGAAGTACCTTTAGTTGAGAAATTACATGTTGAAAGCTTCAGTGTTAAAATACCATTATAATCAAGACACCCTGCATACAACATTTATATGTTTTGGAAATATTAAATCTGTTTTAAACCATATTAAATTGCGGAAAAATTATGACAGAAGATGGTAAGTTTAACTGAATAGTACTGTAAACTTTTTGTGTTGTTGAGGAAGGTAAGCTTTTTACAATATTTAGCAAAAATAGAGGAAAAAAAGAAATATGTGCCTAAAAACCACATATGGCTAGACCACATTTGGCTAACTAACTAAAAAAAACTGATAGTAAATCATGATTTTATTCCCTTATGAAACCAGGACTGAACAGTCAGCCTGGGGATGAGATCTCTGGATGCCTGCCAGACCCATTCCTCTCCCGGTGTTACACATCAAGTTTTTGAAATATCCTTTAACCAACAGGAGCATCAAAAGGAAGAACCTCAGTGTCTGCAACCAACAAAAGAGATTTTGAAGACTAAATGTTGGAAAAGGCCTGGTACTGGGGTTTTGTTGATCTTTTGGTTTTGGATAAGGAGACAAACCAGCGAGAATGTATGAGACTGGACACATTTTCTGTACTGAGTAGGAAATGGTATTTTAAATGACACTTTGTGATTAATTCCACAGTTAATCAGCCTTTAAAGACAATCTTGCTGGGATTGCTTACAGCTGAGCAATAGGTTCCTATATCTATAAACCAATTTTCCATTCAGTACCCTACACTTAGAGCCTGGCTGTGACCCCTCAGGAACACCTGGGAGAGGTTGATGTTGCAGTCACTGGAATCAGGACTTTACAAGTACAATGAACAAGGATAAATGGAATTTTTGAGATTCAGCTTTGAGCTAGCAGAACAAAAGGAAAGGAATAACCCTATGTTTTTGCACTCAAGCTGAACATATAGAAGGGTACATTACCATGTTATTAGAACTAATCTTACATTGATTTTAAGATTTCTTTGCAGAGTGTAAGTTACCCTGTGACCAGAACATTAAAATTTAATGACATCACTGTTCTGCTTCACCTTCACATCTCCCAGTGTTTTAAACAAAGTAAGTTCTTATTAATAAAATAAATCCACAGGTGGTTGTTTAAAAATCTCAACAAAGGATGCCTGAGTAAAATCCATTTTCCAATTCACAAAGAAGAATGGAGACAGACAACATTTTCCAAACAACAGTCCATAAGAAAAGGGTTTTTAATTAGTGGTACAGAGCTCTAGATTTATCCACCATGCCCCAAGTGAGTGAACCATTACTCCTTGGTACTCCTGTTAACCTTTTACAGAATTAAATGAAAAATAAGAATCTCTCTCAATGCAAAGTATATCAGATGTGCTTTCTAAATAAGGGTATCAGACCAGACTTCAAACTTGTCTGAAACAAAACATTTATCCTTATTTACTTAAATACTGCATTGAAGATTATTTAATCCACCAAGCCCAGAACCCTAACCAGCTGATTTTGAAGTTAGAACTAGATTATTGTCCACATGAATTCTTGTATTATCTATCAAAAATTCAAACAATTTCTTCTAATATGAATTTTTTATTATGAGCTTGAAATTTGTTGAAATTTATTTGGTTTTGCAGCTTTCTCTTGCTATTTTACACAAAATTTTTGATCTATTTAAACTGAAATCTTAGTCTTTCTAGAAAAACACATAAGCACCATCCTAAATTACACAAGTTCTGACACCCTCTCTAGTTTCACTGAGGCGACTCTTGTGCCTTGGGATTTTGCTGGATCAGTGTCCAAGTATTTTGCATTTTATTTCAAGAAAACTTAGGAACTTTTTTAGGCTTTGTTGTGAGAGAGACAGTGAAACTGTCACTAGACCAAATTTTTAATTGTTCTGGAAGACTCAGACCAAGACCTCTAAGGAATACTCTTATTTTTTTTACCTAGGAAAGTTTTATTGTTAATTTTTGTTTGAGAAGTGAGGCTTACCGGGCTCATGTAAACTCCTTGGTGCACATCTCCAAACTGTCCTTCCCCAATGCAGCGCCCCAGCTCAATCCTCTCCCTTTGAATTTCATAATCTCTGGCTACAAGAATATAACGCACTTGAAATATTAAGTTTCTGCTGAAGGGCAAGGAAATAATCCACAAGACACAAAACTCAAAGTAAGTCACTCAAATGTCTCACATATGAATAACTAAGATTAACATTTGCTGCACACCAACCTACAGAGATGCTGCACACACACAGTGGAGACCTCTCAAACCTCTCAATAGTTTGAACCAAAGCAACGGGAAAAGAACTGTGAGATCTACATTGTTAAATTAACTACAACGC
>WAAG01015455.1:15891-49039 GCA_013390105.1 Tichodroma muraria | reverse complement strand
TTTTTTTTTTTTTTTTTTTAAGTAGTTAAACTGAAGTGCTGTTGGATAACCAGTAGAGTTAATGCGTTCAGTTTAATATTGTTTCATTTTTCTCCCGTATCATCATTATTTCCCAATCTAATCCCACAGCTGTCATCACTGCACCCTTTCCCCAGCGTCCTTGGTTTCTTTATGGAGGGTTGGTATGTTATGGACCAGGAGTATGATGAGGAAAGAGTGTTCAGGTTTCCTCTACCGTGAAACTGAACAAGATTGTAACTTAGAGGATGATCTTTGCCTTCATCACTGCTTGGGTCTCTGGCTGTTCTCACTGTCTCTGCTCTCTTATTTCAGATAATTCAGCCCCTCTTAGAACTTGACCAGAACCGCAGCAAGTTGAAGTTGTACATCGGCCATCTGACAGCCCTCTGCCACGACCGCGACCCCCTGATCCTGCGTGGACTCACCCCGCCTGCCTCCTACCACCTGGATGATGACCAGGCAGCTTGGGAGAAGGAACTGCACAAGATGACCCAGGAGCAGGTGAGTTTGTGGGCTCAGGTTCTGAACAAGGACCTGAACTTGCTGATTTAGGCTTCACCAAAATGTGGTGAAACAATGTTGTGAGCGGTGAAAGCAGGTAGCAAAGATGAACTCTTCAGCTGATAAAAGCAGCTAAGAATTTTTTTAATCATTGCCATTTATTATTTATTATGGAATTTCATCTGCTCTTTAATCCGTACTTGGGTTCTGCATCTCCACACTCGTGGGAAATCAAATTGCAAGATACCACTTTTGCCATGTTTTAACTGTTAACAAATTTTAGCAGCTCTCTATAATTCAATGTAGTCATCAAGATCTTAAATCTTACTTTAACTATATAAACCATTTCTGGTTTAATTGACACATTTGTATGAGTCTCTTTATATAAATGGATGCAGTGTCCTTACCTGCTGTTACAGAATATTCTGCCAGTAACTTCTACTGCTTACCCACCTTACCTGCATACCTGAATCAAGATTGGACTCAGTGTGCTGGATGTGATACACCTATGCTTACATACACACACAGTGACTTCAGGAACACAGCTGTATATTTCCAGGAGTTTTTGGAATACAGAACTGAAAGGGTTAATAAGAGTTTGTCAGATGAAGTCCCCACAAGAGGCTGTCAATCTAGTTATAAATCATCTACTGAAATAATCTTCCTTTCTCCCAGCTCTGGTAATGTCTTGCCTTCCTTAATCCCTTCATTGGCAGTTTTTTATCTCTTGTTTCTGAACTATAATTCACCATTCCCTACAACCTTTTTTCTAACTTGTTCCTATTTCTCTTTTCAGTTGTTTTTTACTTTACTCTTCTAGTCCTATATTACTGAATGCCTTTTTTTTTTTTTTTTTAAGTTGAACTACTGCAAGGAACTTGTACCAGAACTAAATGTGACTAGTTTTGACTTTTTAACCCTGACTTTGGATTATAATGCCAAGTCTTTCGCTATTCACTTTCATATATTTTATATCAAACTCTATCCAGTATGCACTCAAGCTAGTTTAAGGCCTATACAGTTAAAAGGGGATTTGTGGGTCAGTGAACATATCTTGAACCTATCTTGAACACTTCAGCTCTGGTTTTCTTCCTTTGTGATTTTAAAACTAATTTCCTTGAACTTTCGACTCAAGACTGAATTTTGATTCAAAAATTGGAGAGAGCAGCCAAATTGCAGGAAACCAACAGAAGCATGTCTGAAAATTCAGAAAGAGCAGACCTCTGGAGATAAATATGCCTGTAACAGGACCAAGATGGTACAAGACAGTCATGCTCTCTTTCTCTACCTGTCTTCAAACATCTACTGATTCAGCATGTGCTGCGTGCCTCCCTCGATATCTACATTTGCCTCTATAGGCATGACAAATTCCTTTTCCCTTCAGAGCCTCCTGGCTTCTGTAATCACTGATACAGGATTAAAATTTCTTCCGTTTTATGCATGCCATCCTCCTCTACCAAAGCCTTACAGCTCCTATGGTATAAATCAAAACTTGAGGCATATCATTTTGAACCACCTTGTCTGTCAGATTGGGATGAAGCAGTGGGTGACAAAACCTGTAGCATGTATGGGAGGCACCTCTAAAAATGAGAGTGTATATGGGCAAAGTTTGGCTATCACTGAAATAAATTGCCTCATTAATTATAGCTGTGGTGATCTTCCTGTGTAATCAGGATCTGTGGGGACAGGTGGTGTTTGCTATTTGATCAAGAGATGTGGGTAAAGAAAAAAGGAAAGGCTTTCTGCGTCAAGGTCTTGAATAGTAAGCTCCAAAATAATATTTCCCATTAAAACTTTGCTAGTCCATTCGCAAGCAACATTTATGGGTTACACAGTAAAGAAAGCATTGTAGAAATTGTGAGAAAAGGCAATTACCTAAGTTGTTCTGGAAAGAGAATTCTTTTTCTATCCTCTCACATTATTGTCTTAATTCTGCATTGCTGTCACCACAGTTGTTTAAAGTTACTTCTCCATTCACGATTCCCAAGCATGAATAATGTCAGCTAAAATAAAATGTAGCTGTCTCTTCTGCTTTCCCATACTCACTCAGATGGTATTTAAGAAGTTTCAGTTGCAAAAGACAAACAAATGATATATTTCAATTTACAAAGCAGACTTCTCATCTAAGCCATGGAGCTTTTCTGTTTCTAGCTGCAGAGTTTCCTTTGTGCTTAAAGTATTCCCATGGGGGGTGGGAATCAGTTCTCCAGATTTGCAGAAGCCCATCACAGAATACCCATTTTACATCTTTGGAATTTTAATGAGTTTTGTAAATTACTTCAAATCCAGTGCATTAAATACACTCCTGTCCCTTCTAATATGATCTTCTGTAGATAATGCTTTACAAGCCTCAGTGGGAAAAAATTAATCCTCTTGAATGTTAAGAGGTGCTAACGTGATTAGGGAGGATACATTTAACCAACACCAATAATATTTAAGCAAGATGCCAACGTATCCCCTTCTCACCAATGAGATTACCTAGTTTGGTCTGGTTGGTTTGGGTTTTTTTTATAAATAGTTAAGAATTCGTTTTCGTACTGCTGCTTTTGGAGCTGTTATTTCCCACTGCAGCAACTTTTATTGACAAAGGTTGATTTGCTGTGTTTCATCATAGCAAATATACTTGGTAGATCTTTCATACCTGCTGGGGAGGCTCAGGTACAAACAGCAGGAGTTTTCTGTGGCTTCTTTTGGTAGGTACAACTGATATACGAAGTAGATTTAACCGTTTCACTCTTCCAGTGCATCCATGGTGACCCGCAGAAACTATTATACAAACAGTTGTTGGAAAAGTATCTGCCAGCATCAAAACCATGGATCTAAGGGGAATTTGTTGCCACATAAATAATTTTGTAGTCTCAAAGTTCGACTGATAATTGATGCCTCTTATCCATAATAGTATCTTGACACTACCATTAAATTCAGTGATAGTCCTTAGCGACTTCAACTGATTACAGAATACGCTGAGTTGGAAAGGACCCACAAGGATCATCAAGTCCAACTCTTATCCCTGCACAAGACATTCCCAAGAATCACAGCAGGTGCCTGAGAGCATTATCCAAACACTTCTTGAACTCTGTCAGGCTTGGGGCAGTGACCACATCCCTGGGGAAAATTGATTGCAATCAAGCTATGGGGCCAAGATACTATATCATTCTTTGCTGGCATTTTATCAAAGACATTTTGTAAGGCTGACTTATTGTAGTAAAATTTTTGGTCCATTTGTAATGAAGAACTGAAGCCAGTACTTATGAATATATGGTGTCTCAAAACCTAATCTAAAATAATATCCTAGACTAAGTTGTGGACAGTAAAGGACCTAAAGTGCTCAGAACCGTGTCATTAAATTATTCCTGTGGTGGAAAATGTCCCTTTGAGTCAGTTCTGACCCACTGTCCCCAAATAAGCTACCCAGTACTGTTTCTGGAACTGTCCAGTTCATCCTTCGATCAGTTCATGTCCTATTTGACTTTTCTTACTAAAAAACTGAAGTTACCAGAAGGAAAGAGGAATGTTCCAAGTCTTGACACTAAGAAATAAAAATTCCGTTCATTCATTATAAATAATTGCATTATCCTAGCAATCTCTATTAAATACCATATTTTCTTTCACTTTGTCCTAGAGGTATCATTATGTTAATATCTTTGAGCTCTGTAGAACAACTGCTCCGTTTCACATTTCAGATAGTTGCCTGTAAGTGAGGGATTTTAGTCCTCTATGAAAGGAAATGGCATTAAGAACATAATTATATCGTCCACACTTTTATTTATAGTTTGGGTTCTGTTTTGCTCTTATCTGTACAAAAGAAAAGAATGGAGTAGAAACTGGAATTTGCTGAAAATCCTTGCTTCAGTGTGTCAGAGGTGGTGCACTGCACTGGGGTTGAGAGGCAGCAGTGTGAGAAATAAAAAGCCAACAAAACAGAGCAACCAGATATTAGAAGTAGGCAGCAGTGTTAGATTCATTAATAGCTTAAGCACTATCAGCAATGTTTCTTAGCACCTCAGATCCAGCTGTAAATGTGCAGAACCTCGTGTTACAGAGAAATTCTTACTTTCAGTAGGTCCTGCAGTGATATTTGGAAAAAATATTTTTTCCAGCAGAAGATCTATACAATTAAAATAACTTTCTTAACCCTAGGAGTAGGAGGCATTTTTCCCCCTGGCTCTCTGCCATCAGAGGCTCTTCCCAGCCATGTCCAGCACGTCCTGGCTTCCTCAGGCTGCTAGGGTTCCTGCCAGTTTCTGCTGGCCCCCGTGCACCAGTTTCTTCCCTGCACACTTGACCTCTCCCTCCTTCCCCGGAGGTGTTTCTGGCAGCATTTGCATTGTGATCTGGCCATCAGCAACAAAAAGTCTTGGAGAGCTGGGCAGGTGCATTTCCTTCAGAGGCTCTCTCAGAAGTCACCTGCAGTGGGAGCTTGTCTTACTGCACTACAAACAGTGTTGCACCTGTGGCTGCTTTGCTGTGAGTTACAGAGAGAGGGACTTCTGAAAAATCTTTATGATCATCAAAGAGCCTTCGTTTTACAGGAAGGTTTTGTCTTCCCTCACCCTGTGCACCAGCTTCAGCCAAAGCACAGACCTTCTAGGGATTCCTGCTTACTAATCCTCTCCCAAGAAATCAGGAATGCCTTTTCTGCTCAGCTGCCCAAAGCAGAGGAAGGATAAAGGTGACAATGTCACTTCACTGTAGCAGTCACAACCTGCTGCGTCAGCGAGATAGTCATGGCTTGGTTCCAAGGAACAACATTTACCTTGCACTTAATTCACATTTCAGTCTCCCCAGAGCAATGACAAGCTTTTCGTGCAAAAGGACACCAAACCTCTGTACATCTGTAGCTGTCAAATTTCATTTTAAAGCTGCATATTTGATTTCTAAATTCTGAAAATATTCAACACGTATTTTGATTTGTTATACAAACAATATTGCAAGGGGAATAAACTTTACTCTAAATTACAAATAGCCATTTTATAAACATGCTGTGTACTTCTTTGTTCAGATTCTGCTCGTGTTCTTCTATGTCATCTGTGAGGAATTACTCAACTTACTTAGTTTCTGTAAAGACATCACTCTGCTATGATTTGCATGTAGTCATTCTAAATTACTCTGTTACTTCAGAGTTTACCCTTGTCTTCCTTCTCTGACTGCTCTTCTGTTAGCTTGTTATCTTCCCCCACTTGATTTATGTCATTTATTTTTAATTTGTATTCTTATGGGAATGCATAATGTATTTTAAAGTTAAGCAGTCCACTTCTGGTCTCTGTTAGAAATTAGAAGTAATAATTGCAACAATTTATATCCTTCTTCATGTGCAAATCTATTTCCTGAGTTTGGTTGAGAAAGCAGTGAATATGGGAACTCTCTAAAATTGTTACATTTTAAAGCATTTTAAACTTTTCTATTTAATGGTTTGGGCGAGGATTAGAACAGTGTCATAGTTCTTAAATACTGGTTAAAATCACAAATCTTATCTGTAAGTTAGCCGTATCCGTAATGCTGTGACATCATTCATTTTTATTTCTCCATGAAATTACTAATATTAATTAAAATACACACTATCACTCAGGAACATTAACAATTCCTAACTTGAAATGAGATATAAAAGGGAAAGCACTGATTTCAGGACATCATCAAGCGTTTTTTGTGTGTGTGGTGTGTCAGACAGCGAGAGTGGTCTCATTTGAAGCAGTCCCTACAAGCAGAAGGTACAACCCTGAGCTGTTCCCTTGTTTTCTCTAGGGCAGCTCACCTCTCCTCATGTTTTGCTCTTGGCAGTAAATTCTCTTACTCTGGGCCTTGCTCAAACGCCGTGGTCCTTGTGACAGCTTTGTGCACCATCTCCTGATGCTGAGCTACTGCTGTGGATTCTGCTTGGCTTTATATCTCTTTTCAAGTTACGTATAGTTAATGTTGATGATAGATTGTATATATTTTGTTTAAAATTAATAATTGCATGCACAAATAAAAATGCACAATGTAATGGCATTGTGAATATTCTTTAAAAAGACAAGACTGTTTCATTTGAAATCTTACTTTAATTTTTAAATGCATGCTTTTTAAATATTTTGAAAGAGCTAACATAAACCCCAAATTTCCAGATACAGCAGAAATATTTAAGGGTTTACATTAAATATTTTTCTTTTTTTGTTTTTGAAATTTGTCAGACTGGATTTCCATACTCGTAACCCTTTCTTTCAGCTCTTTTATAGGTACATAGTTGAGAAATAAAGGTTTGTGTGTAATTAGCTCTCACTGCATCAAACGCACATATTTACACTGGTTTGTCTGGGTAGATGCAAAAGCTCTTAACCATTTGCCTGAGCTGCAGTGAAGTTTGAGACAAAGCAAAGTTTTAGATTAAATCAGTGTAATTTCTTATTGATGCTTACTCATTTGCTTTAAGCTCTAAATGTATTTTTCAGACCAACCATAACCTGATCCAGAAACACTTGAACTTTGGAGAAACATAATTCTATATCATGGTATTTTATCCTTATAGAAGTTCTCCACTAACTTTCTTTTCGTGCTGCTCTACAAGCTCTTCATATTCTGTATTCAGGTTTACTGTCCATAGCCCAAGATGAGATACCAGTTTATCTGTGTGTGCCTTTTTTCATCAGTGTTTCTGTGGAATTGTTAATGAGGCAAAAGTCACGCTGGGGAGTACAAATAAGTTTCAAAGAATCTTAATTTTGCCTTGTTTGCATTCTGGGAAAAGCAGAGGCCACAAAGGTTCTGCAGACCAGCAGCACAGTTCACCCAGTGTGCATATAAAACCATAGCATCCTATTTCTTAACTGTGAAGTTTTCTTCGTATGTATTATTCATATGACTCTGAATGTCAACTAATCTTTAAATAAGTTCTGAAATATCTTGGAACAGAGAAGCTAAATTCATGGTGAATTGTTAGGGATTTTTTTTCAGCGATGGAGTTTAAATATAAATGCAAAATTATTTTTATCACGACTGCTCTAAACCCAGGAAGGAAGGTAACAGTGCTGAAAAGTCTGAATCTATTGCAGATTATCTGCAACCTTTCTTTCCCCTGATATGCTGAAGGCTGTTCCTGTTCTTCTGTCCAAAGATAAATACTGTGAAGCACTTCTGTGGTCCTTGCCGGTCTTTTCTTTCTGGGTTGTCTATTCTTACTTGTCATCAACTAGACAAAAAACATTTCTGGCTTTGCCTTCTCATTTTTGGTCATTTCTATGAGGCAAGTATGTGAATCTCCTCATATCCGAAACTGGAAATGCCAGCAAAAAAGGATTGCCTCAAAAAGGGTTGTTCACATTTCTTTATTTTCACATAGAAAAGTGGCATGGGGAGCATAACACCATGTCAGCTTGCATTCACAAGAAAAAAATCTAGGAAACCAGGAGCAGAACTGATATTAATACTTTTAGAGAAGCTTCCCTAAAATTTGGACTTCCAGACATCCAGGTGAGTCCAGTTATGCCACTGACAATTGGATGTTCCCCACCAAGGCCCTTGCCTGATGGAGGACTGATGTGTGCTGCACCCAGCTGCTGCTGAGAGGAGTGACATAAGTGGAGATGATATCCCTGATCTAGAAATGCTGCCACCAGCCATAGAGTCAATTAAGATGTCTTCATTGAAGCAGGAATCCCATTATTAAATCTAGCTGTTCTGAAGCTATCAAACTCAACTCAAGGCTATCATTGCTATTTTTCCAAAGATGTTTCATCACAGGCATCTGCCAGCCAGCTGTGTAGACTTTCTGTCTGTGCTAATTTGTAAAGTATTGTTGCTGGCCTTCAGCATGCAGAGCCATCTCCTTTTGGGCTCTTGATGGTCAAAAAACTCTTCTTGGAAATGTTTTCTTTCTCTAGTTAAGTTAGTTACTTTTGTTTGGTTGCATTTGATTTATTAGCTTTGGCATGAGCTTATTTTATTGGGCTTCTCTTGATTTTGTAAGGCATCTTGTAAATACATAAATGCTGACTAGTAGAACAAGAAACTGAGACTTCACTGATATTGCAGTGTTGCCCCACTGAAGACAAGATCATGCAGGATTCTCCCTTGTCCACCAACCCTCTTTCAGTTTTGAAATTCAGTCTCTTGCAGGAGCTTTTATATTTCCTTAATTTAATTGTTCTGTCCTTTCCTGGAGCTTCACCTGGAGAATTTGGCTGAAAGGCCAGGAAGAAGGATGCTGGCTGGGCAGGTGTTGGTGGTGCAGGACCTCCTTTCCCTGCTAACACTGCCCTCTCCTGGTTCTCCTCCTGGGCACCGAGAGCTCAGGACCCTTGCAGGTGCCAGATAAGAAAAGGAGAATGATAATGCTGGCTCTTTCTCCTGTTGCTTGCTCTCTCCCAACTCCATGGCCTCCCATCCTTCTGATGGATGGAACCGTGCAGTCTTTGTGCTGGCCCAAGGAGGCACAAGGCAGCCCTGTCTCCGAGTTCAGGGCTCAGAGCATTCCCAGCAATGCACCAGTGGTGGGGGGTGGTTTGCAGGCTGCTGTTCCTGGGGCCGCCTGCCTCACTGGGATCTCACCAGGCTCACAGCCCCAGACTCAGAGGCAGTCCCTGAATCCCAGTCCCCTGGCTTTTAATATCCAGCACCACTCCTGACTGCTTGTTCTGACTCTCTCAATCCTGCTTGCTGACTGGACCTTTCCTAGGTTTATCTATCCATTGCAAGCTCCTGACTAATACCTCTGCCAGGCTGCTGGAACCAGGCTAATCACCCATCCACAGCCTGCTGTTCCTGAGCCATTATGGGTTACTGCTGAGTTCCCCCCTTCTCCCCCAGAGCCCTACCCAAGTCCAGAGTGCTCCCCTCCCTCTCTTTTCCCCATTTCCCAGCTCATGTCACTCCACAGAGCGGGATCAGGTTGCCTTTGCATTGTGATTCTTGGCAGGAGCCCCTCTCGGATTCCTATGGCTGTTCTGTGAGTACAGCAGCCAGTAGGAACAAAGCACATAGGAACACATTAAACTAACATTCAGCACGCAAAGCCCCAGTAATTTACTATATGCTACCCTGCCTAGTAAAGGGAACAGTGTAGCACGCTTGCCCTTTTAATTTCCTTTCTCACACTTGTCTACAGAAGCCTGCACCATAACTTCCTCAAAATGCATTTTTTATTTACTCTATAGCTGTTCTTAGGCTGTTTGTTTTTAAGCAGTGTTTCTTGCAGAAACAATCTGCTGTGCTTTGCTTGATACCATCACTAAACAGAGACATGCTGTTGTATCTGATTAGAATTTTAATTGTAGAAATCTAACCTTTGCCACTGCATTGTGCTCTTAAAGCGGTAAAATGATCCCTGCTGTGCTGCTGCCTGATAGTTCTCTCTTTTTAAAACCTGTATTGAGCAGTGTTACAGAAGTGCGAAACACAGATCAAGAAATTTGTATGCTGATGAGCAGTTACCCCTTCAGGCATGAAAAATGCCAGATTGACATTCTTTCCATGTCATGTATTGACATAGCAGAGTTCCAATAAAAATACTGATCAGGAATAAGAAATGTTACAGAATTGATAGATAATACTAAACTTTTAAAAATCACACAAAATTTAAAAGAAGGTTCAAATAAAATAGTTGCTCACAGCAGCTCAAAGTGACAAAGAACTTTGCCTTCAGAACCTGGAAATAAGCTTCAGAATCCATCTGAAGTGTATGTACCTGCTACATATATGCTTGTCTTATATTCATAGGGAATATACTTCATTAGAAGAAAATCCTATCACTAAAAATATAAGAGCTTTTTGGTATATAGTATAGGGCAAAGCTGTCTGCTTGAAAGCTTATCCACTTTATCTATCCACATCATCTGACCTAGTAAGGGATGCTGCTTCTCCTCATTCTCTGAGGTCCTTAGACCACTGTGAGTACAGGAATCCCTAAAATACTTGCACAAATTACAGCCTTCCTTGGGATTTTGCACAATTCACAGGCCAGCATGGACTTTATCAATTGCTGGGCAGCTAAACAAGTTACTGAAGGCAGATGTTTCCTGCTTTTTATTAAGACTCTGTGGGCCTCTAAATCTGGCAATCGTGTTAGGCTCAAAGCTAAAAGCTGTGTCTGCATATGTTGTGTGACATGGTTTGGGACACCACTTGTTGGAGAAACTGTTTATAAACTGTAGACAGAGTGAATAATATAAAGTTTGAAATTCTGTGTCCCGTTCTGAGCCAATTATAGTGATCTGAAGAACGAATGACCCAACAGGAAATGCAGAGTTAGTAAACAAAAATTGTGTATGTTCCACTGCAATTGTGTGTAGTCATCTTCTGACTGAGTTTGGAAAGAGAGTTTCTGAAAATTAGTAATTTCTCAGGAAAAACAGAATTCTGGTTAACTCTGGGTGTATTATGTATAGTTATGTGACATTCCTATCGATTTCATATCAGGAAGAATTCTCAAGTAATTATCTTTGAAACATCTCATTGCTCATGAATAAAAGTCAAACTATTTAAAGCAATGCACTAGCAAGCTGCTGTATTGCTCCTGGAATATGGTTGCCTTCAGACAAACATTCTAGAGAGGAAGTTTTTGTTATATTTATCATAAAACAATATATTCAGGAGTAGTTAAGTCATGTGGGCATGGTCTTTACCGGCAAGGTCACAAACCTGGTCCTGTGGAATGAAAGAGTGAAATCAAGAGGATGGAGAGCATTCAGTTCCAGGTGAGGGAGTCACCAAGGGAAGGTGTGGGAGCTGGAAGTGCCCAGCACGTGTCACCTCCGTTAGCTCCCTCCCTGAAGTGGAGGTGTAGCTGAGCCTGCCGGGCAGGGCTGTGACAGTGAGCACACCTCAGTGCAGGGGCTGACCGTGTCTCCGTGTGTTCTTGCAGCTGCACGACGAGCTGGAGAAGGGGGAGAGGGAGAGCGCGGAGCTGCAGGAGTTCGCCAACGCCATCCTGCAGCAGATCGCGGATCACTGCCCCGACATCCTGGAGCAGGTCGTCAACGCCCTCGAGGAGTCCTCGTGACCTCGGCCACCTGTCCTCAGAGCAGCACACCAGTGGCCAGGCCCAGTCAGTCCACGGAGCCGTGGGAGGGGAGAGCAATGTGAAAGACAGAACACGGAATAGAAACTTCTGGTGCACCTTGGACAAAGAAAACAAAGGCAAAAAAAGCCCTTCTGAAACTACATGCTCTCTAGGTTCTTCCAGTCTATGATTAATCAGCCATTTTTGTACTCATCTTCTCACTGCCTTTCTACTTTAGAATCCAATTCCCCGTTGACTTTGTTGGTGGTGACTTTCGGATACAGCTAAGCAGAGCTCTTCCAAGTCTACTGAGCAAAGAAGAGGGGATCCACTGAACACAAGCAGCTCTAGTTCTCCATGAGGTTGCAGAAGAGTAGCCCTCACCTTTCATTAATACACTTCTTTCCTTCTTACCTTCTTTCCTTCTTCCTATTTTTTATTTTCATGAAAGCTGAAAGCCTGAATTTCACAGTGCTGAAACCAAACCTGAGTGTGCTCTGATTATGGCTCATGGCTGGCCAGAATCAGCTAGCTCAGGTCTTGCTGCCTGTCTCAATGCTTCTTATGTTCTTAAATAACAGAGTGAGGAAAGGAAAGTTTCCCTCCTTGCTCCTGTTAGTCATTTCACCTAGCAGCTGGGAAAAAAGGTAGGCATACTGGTACTTTCTTTTTACTTAACTTGGATTTTTATTGTTCTCTGGTCTGACTCTGAACTGCTAGATGGGGCATTTTTTGAGGTAACTGTTTCCATCTGTTGATTTTTGAGGGGTTTTAGATGAGGTTTCTCATCATAGGTCTGTGTCTCCTAAGTTCTTACTTTATAGAGAGCTCTCTCCCTTCGGGCAGGTGTGGTCAACAGGTCAGTTCCCAGCTTTAACTTGTATAGTTTGTCAATTTTTCAGGCCATAATTTTGTGAACACTAGCTGTCATCAGAATGGTCTTAGGCATTCTGTAAATGAGAAATTTGCATCATTTAGCTTAAAAGTATAATTTTAAAGCTAAGTTAGGTAAATCAGTAGCATAATTCTTACTATAATTATAATTTAATTTATTTTGGTTTAGCTTACCTTGATGAGGAATGAGTTTGAGTTCAGAGCAATAACCCTTATGAAGAGGAGCATCTCTGCTGGAGTTGGCACCCAGCTGAGTAGATAGGTGTAAAATCACAGCTTTACTTAAATCAGTGCAATTCTTCTGTGTTTATGAGAGGCCTTAGTTTTATTCTCATCCACCTTTGACACTCGTTACAGCCCCTGATGATAGGTAATACAACCTGAAATCCCAGGTCAGTTTGTCCTTGTGGTAGCAAGTCAGAAATCCTATTTTATGAGTAGGACTTGGGTGTTCATTCTTGGACTATGCATTAATGGGGAGACACGTTTTTTTCCTGGCTGCCAGTGGTTATGTGTGTCTGGGGGCATCTGCAGGACAGAACCCTGTAACACGTCCCCATGTGCTCCTTAAAGGAGCTGCTCCCTTTGGCTGGCTCATGTTACTTCAGAGAGCAAGGGGAGGGCAAAAGGAGACCAAATATCAACACAGCAGTGGAATAAGTCTTGGTTTTCTAGTCACTAGCTAATTATGAATCCTCTCAGTAAACCTCCCGTTCAGAGCCTGCAGTTTAATTCCATATGACTTACTACATTTTGAGCTTAATCACTATGCTGTTATGCTAAGGAAAATGTTCCAGGCCCTTTCAAGAAAGCTGCTCGCCTGTAGGTCTTTCACACCTTGTTTTTATCTTTAGAAGTGGCCAATTGCTTCCAACAGAAAGGAGATCAGCAAAAGTTCGAGTAAGGGAAGATGTACCTTGTAGTTTTTTCCAAACAAGCACTGAAAATTGGGCGAAACTGAAACCTTATGTACCTGTAGTCTCTATTGAAAACTAGCTGATTTAAAATAAATCACATCCCCATTGATTCTACTGTAATAATTCAGCAGATGGAGCTGCATTCATACCTAGGATGTCTAGGAAGAAGTAAGTCTCAAAAGAAGAGGTAAATCACTCCTTTTCCAACTTTGGAATTGCCACTGCTTTGCAAATCAGGAGAACTAGCTTTAGTTCTTCCTGCAGTAGCAGCCTGTGTCTGAAGCTTTTTTGTGTGTCCTGTGTGAGGAGAGTACTGGGAACCTGAATGTGCGGAAGGGGGGAATGCCGGAAGGCCAGCAGACAGTGACTGTGCACACTGCTGGGCCATGCCTCATCCCAAAGCCACCCCTTTGCTCCCATTATTTGAGTCAGCACGTTTCGATAGGAACTGTTGTTTTGAAATCTTTCCTCTTGCTTTTTCTTCATCACCCCTAATTACTCACTCAAGGAATTTAATGCCGCCTGTAAAAGCATCAGAGCCATCAGCCCAGCATCATCAGCCACCGCCACCCCTCCTGACTCTCTCATTAACTTATATGGTCAAATCTCCAGCTGCCCTGGTTCCCTGCTGTAAAACAATCCTTCCTCTGTGAGAAGCTGTGGAATTTCCCTTATCGATGGTTCAAATGACTCCTGCTTGTAAACCTCTTACTGAGATGTTCCTTGATAGCATTTCTGCTGGAGGCAGGGGCCGGGGGAGGGGATGGGAGCGAGGGGTGATCACTTCGGGCTGTTATTACAATTCCCTGGCTTTACTGCGTTGCCCGCACATCACAGGGAAGTGCTGCTGCTTCTTCAGCATCTTTAGCTCAGCTTGTGGCTGCATTTCTATAGCTCAAAGTGCCCCAGCCAAAGGCCTGGTGCTGTCACGGCAGCGTGTGCAGGATCTGTGCATCGGCAGCCAGGTGAAGCTCACTGTTTATAATTCTCCCGGCCCCTTCCCAGGGAGGATTTGTCAAGCCTGGCTGATTTTCACGCTGGCCATTTGGTCCTTTATCTGCCAGCCACACACCTGCTGTTCCTTCCATCTGAATTGTTGGGCCCTGGCGATTTTTCTCGTTAACCACTGTTATCTCATAGGTCTTGTAGGCTTCCCATCTTAAAGATTGATCTTGGACCTCTGTAAAGTGCTTTCAGGGAGGGAGCAGATCTCATTTAGGAGCAGTCTTGATCCAACTTGATCTCCACTGAGCTATTTCAGGTGATCTCTCTGATCCTGTGTCAGCAGAGATACTGTGGTGAATAGCTTGAGGAACTCTGGTGTTTGGGAGGTACTGCTGGCCACGATTTAATGCTGAACGTGACCCCTGAAAGCTTTTTCTTCTCACTCGTATGGAGTGCCACACCATTGGCCTTAAGGCAACAAAGGGATTTTATTCTCACAACCCATCATGGAATTGCATATGAGGCACATGGGAGAAGGGCCATATGTGGCATACCCTGAATGCTCATCCAGTTGCCTAACCCACCACTGCTCCTTTAAAGTCTTATTCCCAAGTGTCAGCAGCCAGGCAGATGCAGACAGTTTCCTACCACAGTGGTCCTGCAGTGCAGCAGCTCTAGGAAATCAGGGGCCCTTCCCAGGGACCCTGGGGAAATTTGCTTTTTCTTCTCCTGTTGAATAAAATTCCATTTGCTACAGGAGCTGTGAAAGTTTCAACTGCTTTAATATTACTTTTTTTTTCTTCCAAACTGTCATTTGTAGAGAAGCTGGGAGACGTAGGGACTCAAGGAGCTGTTTGTAGAAAATTAAGTAGGTCATTTTGGCAGGGTTTGGGCTAAAAAATAACTGAAGCCTGAAGCCCATGTACGCAGTAAAAGCTGTCACTGCAACCACACTTGTTCATGATATCCATGAGTCCGAGTCCATATTTTCCTCTGAACCCAACCTCATGTGAAACACTAAAAGGACGCAACACTAGAATTGCAGGGTGAGGACATGAGCACTGTTAGCCATTGGAAGAAGAATTACCTGGCATGCTCCCAGATGAAGCTGTAAGCTTCTTTAAGTATTCTCTCTCGTTTTGACTGCCTTTAACCAGCTTTCACTCCAGAAAATGCCAAAACCTCTTTGGAGTATCCAGTTTTTGCCAAGTCCTGGGGATGGAAGGCGAAGGTCCGACGTGACGCGCGGAACCGCGTGCGCCGTTTCTCACTGTACGGCTGGAATATCCCTTCTCTAGAAAATTTCCTGGTACTTCGGGGCTCTGAAATTTGCACGAGGGAGCATAAATGTCATAAATCTTGTAGAGATAACCCTGGTTTTTGAACCAAAGGAGCACCTCTTTTCATTTGCCCTGTAATTCCCACACGTTCTGCTGCTAGTGCTGAGTTTGTTGGGAAATTTTTACATCTGGTGAGGGTTGACAGGGTTGAGTCTCCACTCCTGTACTAATTGCCAATCGCTGCCACTGCAGGGATCTTTACAAAGGGTGTAGAGTCATGCACTGATTCCATTTTAAATCAAAAATGTCGCCACGTACGTAGCGCGTATATCCCTCAAATGACTCCAGTGCAATGCTAAAGAGAAAAAATACAACCAAGGCACCTGATACTGAAAGGAAGCCTCTCCTCAGCTCAACGCCCACACTGGAAGAGGGATCTGGAGAGGCCATGGAAGGCTGTGGATAACCAGCACTGCCCCAACGGAGCCGGCGGGGTGGGAGGGTTGGGCATGGGGCATCAGGGGCGTTGCACCTGGCAAGGCCAACTCTGCTGACCCCTCTCATCTGCGTGGTGAGGAAGAGGAGTGTCAGGGGGTTTTTTTAAACAAAACGATGTTTTTAATTGTTTTTTCCACATAAATGGAAGGAACCTTACGCAACAGCAGATCCTTCTGAACAAAATGGCTGTGTCCGCTGACTATNCAGAAATCCTGACTTTTTCCAGTGTGTGTGGTGAGTGCTGTAACCCTGTCATCAGTATCTCCCCTGACTTTTTCAGGGGTGTTTTTTTCCCGTTTTGTTTTCTGCTTGTCGATATTGTCTGTGCGGTCCTAAGGCTGGGGCAGTTACCAACAATGTGTGTCTGTTGTCAGATTGAAAAAAAAGATAGTAGTAGAACTGAAAAAGATGTGTTTTTAAAAATATATAAAAATAAATTTAATTAAAAGGAATTCAAGTAAAGAAGCAACAAAGCCATGACTCCTCCTCTCAGGATTGTACGGAAAAGGATTTGTGGGCTTATAATTATAACCAGTTGCCTTTCACAGGCTTTTGAGGTCCAAGGCAGCTTGGCCTCTTAGGAAATGTTACAAACCCTGTATAAATTCCTGCTTTCCCAGGTTTATACTGTACATGTGTAAGACAGAAATGGGCAGAATGAAACAGCATTTTGGAAGTCAATCTTTTCTGCTAACAGTTATCAACACCTGGTGTCCCGTAAGATGGGAACCACTGATGTGAATGGGCCAAATGCTTTGGCCAGATTTTCTGCTTTCTCCATCCCACCCCTTGATGCCAGGGACACAAGCAAGTGCAGATCAGCTAGTGCAGGAAGTTGTACATAGGTTCATTATCAGAGTTGTATTTCCTTGCCTCTGGTGTTGGTCACATACCCAAGCCCGTTACGGGGCAGGAAAGGACCAGCAGCCACTTTCTGCTCTGGTTGCATCAAAGACTTGCATTGTTTGAAAGGAACATGAGGCTAAACTGGCATGTAAGGCTAAGGAAAAAAGCCCTGACAAATTGGTTTACCTATGAACAAAGGTAGAGAATTTCATTAAGTGGATGTATTTTTATTATCAGACTTAGCATAGTAAACATATGCTGTTTGTCCCCATTTTGCAAGCTTAGTTCAGATCTTGAAAATCAAGTCAATGTGGTTTGCATTTAAGTAGATATTCCCATTAGGCTCTCGGTGCTTTGGTAGGGCTTTTTGTTCAAAATGTTGGTTTCTTTCACTTGGAAACTGGAAAAAAAATGGATCTATTGGTCACGTATACTCTTATTTGTTATAAAATGTGGTTATCTTAAAAACCAAATTTGAAGCCAAATTTTAAAAGTAGGCATTGTTCCATTTATCTGTCCCATCTTCCCAGCTCTCTGCGGACAAGGCCAGGTCCTCCCTCCCTCCCTGCCCAGGGGTGGCTGCATTTGGCCCCTCATTACACACTCATTACAGTATAACTGGGGAGGCTTTAGTGTAAGATGCCTTTATTTATTCAGATGCTGGAGGAGGATGAATCCAATGGGACCACGAACAGGGGAATAACTTCTGTGCTAGCCCAACATGCTGCTCCAAGCCCACTAAAACAGTATATTGCCGTTTCCTTCCAAGGCAGTGAGTGAGGAGAGCTGCACACCAAGTTCACAAATCATCTGTGGAGTTGAATTCTGTGGCATGCTCCATCCACTCCACAGACACAGATCTCTCATTGGCTTTGGAAGAGACGTGTTGCACTTTAGTGGAGGGGGAGGCAGGCTTTGGGGATGGGATCTAGTGTACTTGAATTCCTTTTGGAAATGACAGCAGCGGGAGACATTGGTGTCCGTGATGCAAGTGCGCACGCTGCCTTCAACTTGTATGTGTTTTATTGCTGGAGTCATGTTACTGACAGGATAATGAAATTGCAAAGAAAATGTGTTATATTCAACTTTGCCTTGATAATATAAACACTTTGTTCATTTTTTTTCTTCTTTTTTTATTCACAGACTAAGTTCATCAGGAAATTATAAAATTATTTAAAAATTCTGTGCCGTGCCTTTATTTCGGTGCGTGTGGCTTGGTGTCCTCTCCTGCATGCCCAGGATGGGAGGGCGGCTAGGGGGGCTGAATGGCTGCAGGGCTGTTCCCTGAGACCAAGCTTGAGGTCCCAGTTGTTGCCCACCTGCACCTGGGACGAGCCTGCTGGGGTTTGGCTGCACCACATACCTGGCAACGCTCATGGTCACAGCTGGGGCTGCCTGCGAGGTGAAGGTGAGGGACTGGCAATCACAGGGGTGTCCCAGATACCCCTGGAGCTCACGGGTCAGGTGAGTGGAGATAAAACAGCCACTGTTAGAGTCAGCTGTCCCCTTTGTCTCTCTTGCCTGTTTGCCAAGTCAGTGACTTTAAAGTTGCTAATGGGTGACTGAATTCCCGATGTGCATCTCATGTTGAGTCAGTGTCAGGATCACATCTTCCAGACCAACGTGCCTGGAAAGCCTTGCTGTGGAAAGGCCAGCAAGGCTGTCCTATCGAACATGTTCCTGGTGAAACCTGGATGTGGGTCCTGTCCCTCAGGAGCAGAGGAGAGTCGTGGCTTCGTGACACAGGTTGAGCTGTGCTCCCCGCAGCGCTGGCGGAAACGGGCTCTACCCAGTGTCCAGTCTCCAGATGAGTTTTGATGACATGGGAAATTGCCTGAATAATGTCACTATAAAAATCTCATTTTTCTGGTGTTTTTGACTGTTGTAAAGAGAATAGCATTGCAACACTGGGTCCCACTGGTAGAACAATGTCCATGCTAAACACACTCCACCAGATTCTCCGCAGCTATCCTGAAGCCCTGACAGCACAGACCTCCCCAAGTTGGGATACTTCCTAACCAATTTTTCTCCGTTTCTTTCTCCTTTTGTCTGCCTGTCCAGCCAGTTTTTCTCTAGGCTTTCTTGCTGGCCTTGTCCCTTCTGCTTTTCCTCAATTCATCATTTCATGAGGCTCTTGAGCTCCTGACTTCTTGTTTCAGTACAAGTGACTACATGTGTAACAGGAACAGGCGTCCTGATCTCAGTGCCTGGACGTTCCCTTCCCTTTGCTGATTGGATTTCAGTGACTTAGGCTTCAATCAGGCATGTAAAGCAGTGTGTGGAAAAAGGATGCGTGGGGATTAAGGGTCTCAGGAGCTTTGAAAGGAAGAGTCCATCAGCCCATTGGTTCCCAGTCTGGTTTATGTTCACTCGAGTGTCTTTGGCTGAGAAGGGGATTCGTGATTCCGGTCAGGCCAGGGTGTGCCTGGCTTCTGCAGCACTGTCCAGATCAGCTGAATGAAACCACATGCCACGTGAATTGAACCAGTTACTGCACAACAAGGTACCCATCAGTCTGATAATGGCACAAACACCACTTCTGAAGGACTTGCCCTTTTCAAAGGAGTAGTGAAAGGGCAGGAGTCCGAGTCAGCACCAGCAGATCAGCACATCTGCAGGGAGAGCAGCACATCTGCAGGGAGAGCTGAGCTGAGCTCTGCAGCCCACGCTGGCTCTGCTGCTTGGTGAGTTGCAGGGCCGTGTCCCCGCAGGCTGACTCATGTTTTGGATGGCCCATAACAATAACACTGTTCGTGCTGAAAAGAGAAGATGCCGAACGCCTTTTGTGCGTTATCAGGTTACATTTTATGCATTGTGCAGTAAAACACGAGGCATCTGAACAGAATTGTGTGTTGACTGCAGCTACTGTGACACTGAACAGGCAAGGCAGCAGTGGAAACAGCAAATGGTCAGCCCTGGGATCAAGCACACACAAATTTGGAACATTTTCCTTTGCAGGTAGGTTCATAGGGGTGTGCACAGCCCCTGTGTAGCCCAGGCTCCTGATTAAACATGGGCCTTCTGCAGTGCTCTAGCCAAGATGACTTGGGAAAACCTGCTTTTCTAAATCACACTAGTCAGGGAAACTGCTGAAACCACATCTGAAATCCACTGGGAGAAGCTACATATTTAGGATCTCCTATTTCTGACAGGATCTGCTGTGCTTGTGCTGCAGATGCCTTTTGCTTTTGTGGATTGAAGCTGTAGGGGGTGCATCAGCCAGTCCAAAGATTACCCCAAAACAGTAATTAAAGCCAATTGCCCGTGCTAATGATCTGTATGTGACTAGTGACCTTTAGACTGGGATTTTGAGACATAAAGTAGGCCTTCTCACTGGGCTTCAGGATGTTTAGAAATCTCAGGCAAATAGCCAAAGTCCTCTTTCTTTAATGTCTTTAAAAAACCCTCAAACTCAAGTAGGGCATATGACTTGGGGACTACATGTTTTGTAGGTGGATATACTAAAATTAGGTGCAAACAACTTTTTTGCATATCAAGCAAACAGCCATACACCTTGTGTTGGTAGACCTTATTTCTGAATATCCTGGTGATGTACTATAAAATGTAAATGGAACAGCTGAGACCAGCTTGGGTGTAGCTGTGGGGTTACAGCAAGTGATTCTCAGGGCGTGGGCTTTTAAGTCCATCTGGTTTTAAGTACATGAGCAGTAGCTTTTCCCAATGTTTACAACTACAAACGTTAAAACTGTTCTAGAAGGTTGACTAAGAAGTTAAATATTTAGTCCCAGGTAGTGCAGCCCATTTGTGTGAAGTTGTCGCTTACTTCAGTGGGAATTCAGCTCTAAAAATGTCTGTGGACACAAATCTTGTGACAAGGCAAGTTAAAAAAACCTTTGGCTTCTTTATGTATTGCTAAAAAGGATGGGTGGCTGCTGTAGCTCAAAACCCATCCTAGAAGGATTTTTGTTCAGCTTGAGTAAACCGGTCATTTTCTGTAAGGGCACACCATTTTGGGGAACCACAAGTCTTGGAATGTATATGAACGCTCTTAACCTTTTTTATATAATGCACAGAAGCTGGTTTTAGCTCTAAGCACTGTATCCTCTTGTAGCCCAACGCACTGAAGTGCACGTATGCATATGTCTGTGCCCATCTGTGTGATCATATATAAATATACGGAAACCATGCTTCAAGAATGCCAAACCTGCAATGGCAAAGGTCTGGAAATTAGAAAATATACATGACTTCATGCCTAATATGTCCATGATTCAATTTTCAGTGAGGTATTTATGTAACTATTTTCTTGCCAGATGCTCTCTTCATTAAGTGTGCAGGATGAATTGATTTCTTCGAACTGGTAATTGTACAAACCCTACCACTGCTGCCATCCAAGACCAACAGTTCTCTGTCACAAGCCTCTCATTACTTTGGTTATTTAAATTGTCCCTCATGCTAGTGGTAGCTTAGACATTAGGAGGGCTGCTCCTGTGTGTGCTGTTGCTCCCTGGGCATTCCAGCACTTCCCCATGCCCATACCTCTGACCTGTAATTGCCCCTGCTTATTTCTGGTGGGTTTGGTAATCCAACTCTTCACCTAGCAAAGAGGAGTTCTGTTTCTTCAGCCACAGAGCTGAGCATTAATTGTGCAATCAGACACTGTAGACTGCCTGAGGCTTGTCAGGAATTCAAAGCCTTGGAGATACGATTTGACATTAAAGTGGAGGTAAATGGATGTTCTTCCTTTGTTCTTCCTTATTGTCTACAAAGCACACTGACTTTACCAGACAAGTCATTCCTGGCAACAATACAAGCCTTTCCCAAAGTCCCATATGAAATATTTGAGACTACCTGACTACTGAAGCAACTGACATGTCACAGAAGGGGCACACGTTTGCAGACACTTGTAGGCTGCAGTAGCAAAGAGCTCCAAAATGCTGCATCAGATACTCAGTGACTGGAGAACGTGCAGTGGGATGCAATACATGCACGTGGGATTTAAAGACTGAATGCAAAGCGCAGAAGGAGGTAAATTTAATTTCAGCATCTCATTTTTTTTGAGATGATGAAAAATGACATGACTTCAATCAGCAGTTCATGTCATTCATCTATGATTTAATTAATTTGGCATTAATAGTTACTATGAGTATGGTGGTGGTGGTGATGGTAGTCATCAAAGTTTGAGAAAGCTCCTTCTAAGGATATTTTGAACTGTTGCCACTTCTGCTGATATCCTTCACTTTAAAGTAGCATATTTTGGATTCAGGTATGTTTTCCCAGTCCAGGTGGTGACCGTGTAAGGTGGTTTTCAAAGAGAGCCGGGGCTCAGCAGCAGGAGCATCCAGGGAACTTCCACAGGCACCCCCCCAAAGCCAGGCAGGTTCAGCTGTAGCACAGCATCACAAGTGAGTGTTGCATTGCTGCCTTCTCACCCCATCTGATGCCTGAGTGACTCCTCAGTAATTTTGACTCTACCAAGGAGTTTATTTGGGGAGCTACTCCCTTGTGTATAAATCCACAAGAATGATGCTTGTACAGGATATCATCTTTTCCGTTTTTCTCATCATATTTTGTTTAAGCATTTTTAGCAGATTGCAGCTGAAGTAGTAACCAAGCTCGTAACAGGTTTGTGCAGAGCTTGGCTCTGCTCCCAGGGTGCCTCTTTGCTGCGCCGGGCACAGCTGGTGAATACTCGTGTCTTTACAGGCTCAGAGATGTAAAGTGAACCAGGATGAGTGGGAATTCACGCTGGTATCTCAACTGTCTACATAACAGGAGGCCCTACAGCAGGGTTTTGCATGGAAACCCAAGAATCTCCAGTGAGGATGAGGTATGACGGTGGCAAGGTCTTTCTGCTGCTCAGCAAGGCTGGAGAGGACAGTGGTAGCTGGCAGCTGCTGTGTCAGCTGCCATCCTTGCCTTAGATTTGTATTGGGCTAGGAGCACACTTCCTGCCAGTTGCCAGGGCTCAGCTCACTTGCAGCAATCTGTTCAGCAGTAGTAGCTCCATGGCTCCCACTGTCTCCTCAGATGACAAACCAGCAAAATGCTTTGAGGCAGTAGCGCCCAATTTTTCAGCCCTGCCAACTTTCTGTGTGGCTCAGAAAGCAGCACCCACTTCTGTTATCTTTATTTATTAATCCAAAGTGGTTACACGTGAGGGGTTTGCTGGTTACCTTAGACAGCCTTCAAATATCTGGCAGGTGTGGCAAACAAGAACTGCTAACCCAAAGCACTTGGTGCTGCTGCTCCTTCAGGAGGAGATGGTGGGAACAAGTTAGTGTCTCCTGCAAACTCCTTTGTGACCATTTCTAGTACAACACTGTAAGATGCCTCCTCTTTTTCCTGCCCCAGTGATATGAGAAGTGTGAAACATGATCTTGAGGGCAGATAAAAGAAGGACGATAAAAAACTTTCCCCTTGTGCATTCAAAATCCTCCATCACTGCAGTGATATTGCACACCACAGATGGTGCTTCCTACCAGTGCCCTCTGAAGGGTCCTCTCCTGTTAGCTTGGCAGCAACATGACACCTTGCATCCAAAACAGATCCCTCACTAGACCCTGGAGGAACCCAGAGGAAATGAAAAAACTGGGATTTGTCAGCAAAATATAGTGCAAGTTCATGTCTTCCATCAGGAATCCATCCCTGGTGCGGCAGGGAAGGATTGATATTTGTCACCCCTGGTTCCTCATGGACCTGAGGAGGGTTTGGAGGTTAAGACCCAGCCCACAAACTTGGTGTGCCAGGGACAGGCAGCAGCTGCTGGCTTCACACTGAACTGCGGGAAGAAGCACTTTGCCAGATGGTGGATGTTGGAGATGTGGTGCACCCAATGCAATGGCAGCCTTTGCAGTCTCCCCCCAGTAGCCCAAGCCAGGCACAGTAACTTCAAGGTGCCAGGGAAAGGCTGCTCCTCGCCCTTATGGTCGGAGGCTCTAATTTCCCCCGTTAGTTAATGCAGTGATGACTCCTGACAACAGGAGCGGTCACACGAGGGTTTGTGCTCATCTGGAAGAAGAGCAGATCAAAGCCACCTCTGGAGCTGCAGACAAATATCACCACGGGTGACTCAGAGGCTTCCTCTGTGTGAGTGACAGAGGGGAGCGTGACTTCGTTGTGAAACCAGTCCTGGGTCCGTGCAGCAAAGTGACCCAGCCTAACGCTGAGCCAGAGCTTTCCTCCGCGTTTGCTTTTGGCTCGGGAGCGACAGGGGGTTGAGAGGGTGACGCCAGCTTTCCCTGGGTTTGTTTTTCTGCCGAGAGGCCTGCTCAGCACAGCTCTATCGCTCACGCTCATCGTTAGGTGTGCAATCTCCAGATGATATCTGGGCAAGTTCAGGCAGGACGGAGCCTCGGGGTTGTGTCACCGTGGGTGTGCTGCAGCCTGGCGCTGTGCAGCAAGGGTGCCACGGATCACTTGGGAAGGTGCGTGGATGTGTGAAGAGCCAGCGACAGCCGCCGCTTCGTGCCCAGCTTGGAGCCAAACCTGAGCTGGCCCAGGCTGCCGGGGTGTCCTGAGGCGCGCCCTCACTGCAGCACCATTAACTGCTAGCGCCTTCTCAACACGGAGAAGCTGAGGAAATATAAGAAAACACAAAACACAGAGCAAATCAGCTGAAGACGTGTCAAGGGCCAGCTCCCCCTGCTCTGTCAGCGTGTACCAGCTGCAGTTCAGGCCTCTGAATGGAGCTCTGGTGCCTGGGGGTTTAGGTGCCGTGTGCTCGGGAAGGTTCCCGTAACTCACGGACAACGAATGATGCGGTCCCCCCAAAAACCCAATTTTATATCCTCATGAAGGTCCACAAGAGGCAGATCTGGGCCCTCTGAACCTCACAAAAGCTTGTTTGCTCTCCACAGCTCTCTGTGCCTGATGTTGTTCATGCTGCTATAAAAGGGATTATATACAAGCTGTATCTTGAAGGGTGCCAAAACACAAGGTTGCAGTCTTCCATGACATTTGGTTCTTCCAAACACAGTGCCTGAAGCTCTGTGATGGAAAGGGTGTCCTCATCTGCATTTACCAAAAAAAGAACCCCAGAAAAATAATTCCAGCTCTCATTGCTGGAGGGAAATAAAGAAAAATGTAGCTTCAGTGAACAGTAAAGGCTCAGAAACAAGAATCAAATCCACAAAAAACTCCTCCCAGAGCGAAAAACAAGATCTTAAGCGCATGAATGAGTTTTGGGGCATGAATCATGGTGTCTTCCATTTTTGTGGGCTTCTTTGGGTTTGGGGATTTTTTTGCTTTGGGTTTTTTCGGGAGTTTTCCTTTGGTTTTTTGAAGGTGTATATAATTACAGTCCCAGGATGTGATGAAACATTTAGTGATTTGTTGTGACTCCAGATGCCACAAGTGGTGTTAGCAGGTAGCAGCTGTGCACATCCTGGAAAATCCGTGTCTCAAGCTGAAAATTCAGAGTCATCACTTCAGGATGTCAACCACAGAAAATACAGAACGTACACACAATTGCACTTAAATGACATGGAGGAATTCTGATGTCTTTAATTTGACCTTTGCAAGAGTACATGACAGGACTCTGAGCTAGAACTCATTGGTTTCTACATCTTTAGTTTCTTGCATGTGTGAATACATACACTCACACACTTCTTCCATGAACAAGCCCTTGAGATGTGCCAAGGGCTGCTTGTGCCATGGGAGCATCAGTATCCATGCACTTTGTCTGGTGGCTGGGTCCCAGGACCATGTTCATGGCAACATATGAGTGCCTTAGAAGAAAACCATCTATTGCTGTGTGGTTTCTTCCTTCCTTGTATGTTGTGACTGAACTGGTGCTTTGGTTATTACAGTTTCCATCTCTGCCTACTTGGCGTGTTTTAGTGCTGGTGTTTCTGTAAGCCCATGTATTACTCATACTCTTTCTTTCTTTCTTTCTTTCTTTCTTTCTTTCTTTCTATTTATTTATTTATTTATATATTAGCTACAGTGTCCAAGAATTATATTTGTGCTCCCTTCAGCTCTCACTGTGAAGGTGAGACTATTAAGCAAAGGCATTTGTCATCAAAGGGCACTACATTTTGAATTCAATGAAAATGTAGGAGCCCACAAAACACAGTGTTTTTCATACAAAGGCTTTATTGTCACCAGGTTGGTTTGCAGGAGGATGTGAGAGCAGCACAGCCCGGAGCTGCGGAGCCTCGCTGACACTCTCCAGTTTGTCCCTGGGATTTGTGGGACCCAGAAATAAAAACAGGAAATGTGTTGTGTCTTCACTAGCTGTAAATAGTGCCTGTCCCCAGGCTGTGTGACATCCCTCCCAGGCAGCACCAGCAGTCACACGCCTGGCAGACACACATTGTATCACATATGTCACCTCCCTGCTGCTGCCCTAATCGTCCCTGTGCAGCCCCACAATCCTAGCACCTCCTAACACTGTCCTGTTCTGCACAGTGACATTCCAAACTCATCCAGCCTCTGCCCACTGCCTCAGCTGCCTGGTGGCACTGGTGGTACTGGTGGCAGGGTGGCAGGGTGGCACCCTCCTGGCTTGGTGTCTCAGCACATTTCATTTCCTTCCCTTCCACCTGCCAGGCCACAGAGAATGTGCCACCCTCCCCAGAAGCCAGCTGCGTCACCCGTGCGTCCCCAGGGCCACCAGGGCGTCAGGCTGGCCCCGCAGCCGGGAGTGCCCAAGCCAGCAGGGACGCAGAGGCACCAAGCAAGCCCAGGGAGTGGCTCTCACCCCAGGTTTGGGGTTTATGGGGTTCTGCCCTCCATGCCCACTGCAGCAGTGCCTGTGGGGCCAGGCAAGGGAGAGGAGGCAGGACCCTCTTCACCCATCCTGTGCCTCTCTCCTCTAGCACCACCCCACGCATCTCCGTGGGAAAGCTGGAAGTAATGTCTGAATTGTGTTTGTTTCCTCCTTCAGCTGAAGCTGCTGTGTGGTGATTATCAGGAGAATAATCCCCTTTCACCTCATCAGTGCTAGATCCAGCCAGAGGCTGGTCTATCTTTCAAAGGAAAAAAATATGGAAGAATGTTAGAGCAAGTGAAGAGAGAAATAACACAGGGGGAAGGAAAGGGAAAGGGAAAGGGAAAGGGAAAGGGAAAGGGAAAGGGAAAGGGAAAGGGAAAGGGAAAAGGGGGAAGGGGGAAGGGGGAAGAAGAAGCACAGCATGAAGGCACACACATCCCCTCCCACCTCTGCACTCCTGAGCAGCCAGAGGCTACAGGAGAAGGGGATGCTGGGGCTCATCTCTCTCTGATAGATCCCAGCTAAAGCCTTGTGTGCACTTGCCCCGAAACCACCTGTGGATGCTCAGCTGTTGGGAGACACCTTCTTGCCAGATTTGTGGGACTTCAGCATCACTCCACTAATCTGGAGGGAGAGGACTGGCAGGGCAACCATCCCCTTCTGAGCGGGGTGGGGGAGGAGTTTGGGTTTCATCCTTCCGTGGCAGTCAGGCATTGAGGGGAGCCCTTGGTGCCAGCCCCGGCACTGGCTGTGCCCTGGGGCTGGAAGCAGGCAGGGGTGAGGCAGGGGTGCACTGTCACCTCTCTGCACACACACACACACACACACACACACACGGACTCTGCTGCACACCCACGTGCTGTGGCCCCTGCTGAAGCCCATCCCACGGTTACCAGCACAGCCCGTGTTTAATTACACCGGGGAGCTCATTACCGCAGGAAGCAGGGGAGGCCAAGAGCGATGACTTTAGAACGGGATGGGCCCTTCGAACGGACAATAAGAATATCCAGAGTTGTCATAATTCATGCCGATAAAAATTTTGGAAAGGATGTACAACTCTTCACCTCGGGGTTTAAGCCAAGTAGAAGAGACTGAGGGACTTGGTCTGAGAGGAGGGGAGTTGAGGGGCAGATTACCTCACTGTCTGGCTATGGCCGTGGCCCTGTGCCGCCCCAAACCATGGAGCTGTGCTCCGCATGTGGCAAGGCGCAGGGCTTGGGACCCTGGGCTGGCCCCAGGGCCATCTCCTGTCCCCCTCACCCAGCAGCACCAAGGGACAGGTGATGCTTATCTGTCCAGAGGAGGCAGGGATGGGGGAGCACTCCCAGCTCCGTGGAACAAAACATAACAGGGCCCTATCCATCCCTACGCCATCACGGGATGCAGAGCAGCTCTCCCACACCAGCCTGAGCTCGGGCTGTCCCTGCCAGCCAGCAGTGAGGGCTGGTGGGACTCAGTGAGCGGCTGGTGCTGCCCTGGTCCCTGGAGCCAGGGATCCTGGCGGGGGCCGCCGAGGGGGGCAGTTACAGTTTAACTCAGCCAGCCCACAGAACCCGCTGTTGGGAGTGCCTGTCTAATGATTAAAGGGCTAAATGAGGAGACCTGAACTCTCTGTGCTCTCCCCAGCCTTGCTACCGACTTACGTGGAGACAGGTAAGCCAGGGCTTCCCCCCACGACAGCCGCCAGCTCAGCCTGGTCACTGCTGCGGCCTTGGAACCCCGGAGTCTTCACCAGGCCTTCTCATCATTTCATCTCTCAGTTTTCTAAACCCTCTAACTGGCTTGGCTCACCCCTCTGCACCAGGACTGTGGAGGAAGAGCATGGAGTGGCAAAGAGGAGAGCTGCAGCCGTGGGAGAGCTGCTGTGGGAGAGCCATTCCCTGGCCTGCTCTCCACCCCGTGGACCTCAGCATTCAGGAACGCAGCTCCAGACACTGAACCTCTTGATGGGTTCCCAGATCTGCGTGCTGGAGGACCAGGAGGGCAGGGGCAAGCTGGACAGAGGGGAATGTGTAGGGGAATGTGGAGAGGTAGCCCGGCTGTGGCGGGCTGCACGTGTCAGCCAGCATTGCAGGCTGTCTCCATCTGACCTCTGGAGCTGCCCCCCAGCCAGCAGGACCATCCAGACGGGGAGATCAATCCATGGGACCCTACTAGTACATCACTGAGGCAAGGAAAGGTGTTTGCACATCATACAGTTGCTGCATTCCCTTTGTGTCCTGTGCTAGCTGAAGGGAAGAGAATACTTGGAGATGTCTACCTCTAAAGGCAGCAGCTTCTGCCTTTCCCACAGGATGACCAGTGACCATCCCCTGTCTGGCTCCTGTCTTTTCTCAACGGGGTGTCCCTGAGTCCAGGATGGATTTTTCTTGGTGATGTCAAGCCAGATGAATCCTGGTTTAATTGACCGTGAGTGAAATCATGCTTAGATGGTTAATGTTATACTTGGGGCTGGGAAAACTACTGCAAAATCATAGCAATTAGAGCTGGAAATGATTCAAGTCATCTAATTTATTTCCTCTCCCCCCTCGCTGTCTCTCCCTGGTACAGGGGCAGTGAGGTTCCCAACAATACATCTCCCCTGCATTGTCAGGTCCTGCCTCTCTGACTCAAGGAGTGGAGCATCCACGTCCCTGGGGAGATAATTCCATCATTTGAAAGACGTCAACATTAGAAAATGTTTCAGAAGTTTAGCCTATATTTCCTTTTGTGGAGTGCCACAGATTCTCAGGTCATGAGCTTTACGCCCCAAGGAAACTGGCTGCTTCCCACGAGGGCAGCGGCTGGGAATGAGGTGGTGCTTTCCTTTGGTGTTTGCAGGGGCAGGCAGAGAATGTGGGCATGGGTCAATGAAGGTTTTCACACCTGCGAGGCAGGTCAGATCAGGTAGCTTGTCTGGAACGAGCTCTCCTTTGGCAGGAGCTCAAGATTATTATTTTTTTTTCCATTTCCAGACTTTTATTCCGCGAATTCCACCTTGACTCATAACAATCTCACTGCTGGAAATGTGTCCAGTTCCTCACAAATTCACTTCCTTTCACTTGCTTCTACTACTGGTGGTAATCCCACCACAGGGATGGGCCCCACCAGGGGCAAGTGGTAAAGGACAAGAAAAGGTCCACGTCAGTGAAAGAAGCACAGTGAGTATTCCTCCTCCTTGAAAGGTGTCCCAGGATAGGCATCATCTCTGCCTCAGCTCTATCCTGGATGCAGAGAGCACACAGGATTGGCTGACACGGGGGAGGATGATTGTGCACGTGCAACAGGGATGGAAGAAACTTCCCAAGAGATCAGAGCTTACGAGCTCCACAGAACTGCTAGACTGGGCTACACCTGTGTTAAAAGAAGTTGGAGCCACATGGCTGAGTTTCTAGTGATAAGGTCTTCTGCTTCTCAATATATTGTGCGGGGTCCTGCCCTTAACTGAGAGGGATTTATATTCCTTAATACATTTTAAATTGCTCTTCTCCTCTGCAGAGTGAGCTTAGTATTTCCACATCTCAAATAGTTTGAGCACTTCTCCACCCTCTTCCTGCTCACTGGTAGCAGAGACCAGTGAGGGGAGAGACACAAGATCCGCTGCTGTAGTAGAAGAGAAGGAGGAGCATGAGGACAATTGGAGCCAGAGGAATGTCCCAGTGAGATGAAGAGAAATAAAACAGCTTGAGCTGTCCGGGGAGCTGCATGGGTTAAGATGCTTTTCGCAATGGAGCAGATGGAACTTCTTCCCTGGGTGTGCTGTGCTGTGTCTCCCACCAATATTAGTCACATCCCAGACTCTGGTCACGGACTAGAGTCCACATCCTGCCCAGAACCAGTTGTGGATGTTGTCCATTATTAAATCAGCGAGGCTTAATCATATTGGGACGTGTAAAGAACACACAGACAGCACCTTTGGCAGCTAAGATGAGACAGGAGCCCCTCCTTACTGGCAACTGGTGCCCCCCTTCCCAACACCTTGTAAGGACCATCCCTAGCTGGATACAAGGGCCCTTCTCTTATCTGCCCTGCTCTGTAGACAGAGGAACAGCTTCAGTGGACAAAAACTATGGAATGACATCCATAGCATGGTGTTTAGGTGCAGGATAAAGCAATCTTGTGGGGGAGAACTAGGATAAAAGAGGGCAAACAACTTATTTTCTTTCCAGGAAGAAAACAAAGACATTTCAGCAGAGTGGACACAGTAAGGTAAAGCAATTGGTGGTCTCTCCTGTTATCACCCACTCACACCGACACCGTGACCAGCTCATTCTGTGGGGTTTCTTGTCCTCAGCACTGCCAAGGCATCCCCCTTGTGAAACACAGACCTCTGAGATGGGCCATGCACCTCGTTCCTGCTGGCTCAGGACACTTCACCTCTTCTCAATCCCTCCAAGTGGCCAGCTGGGAAATCACTCCCACCCAGTTTTGGAGATGCACACCCCAGCTGTCCCTCCTGCCCTTCCTGGCACCCACCATGCCCTGACACACATGTATGTATCTCGCAATGGTCCTTCTCATCCCACCATAGCAGGAGTGGAGACATCAAGGATGGATTAAAGCTGCAGGAATTCCCATCTTCCTCATGGACCATGCTGAGGCCAGCATGGCATTTCAATAACCTGGTCTCTTTTTGGAATAATCCACGTGGCCCGTAGCTGAAGGTTTTAAGGAACACGTATATCCAGTGCTGCCCATCCACCTCCAGTGGCTCTGCCTTCCCTGTCTACTCCCTCTAACCCTGCTGTAAGACACCATCCTGGGGTGTGAAGCAGTGCCAGCCCCAAGAGCATTCCTGTGAGGATGGATGAAGATCTCTGGCCTGCTGACCTGTTATGGCCAGCTGTCCCTTGTAGCACCAAAAGTGGAAAAGCACGTTACTCTACAGACCAAGAAATTTGTTACCGAGCCTCAGTTCTGTGACACTCCCCTTCACACCTCCAGGTCCCCAGGAGGGCTCCCTGCTGTTTGCTGGGTCCCCAAAGCTGCACCTTGTCTCTCCTCTGTGCAGGAGAGAGGAGAACTGAACACAGAACCCGCTGTGCCTCTTCTAACCTCCCTCCTCTTAAGGAGCAGGTTAGAAGCTTGACAGACAAGCAGGGAACAGCAGCCCATATGGTAAACAGGCTTTACCTCGGAGCGAAAAAGCTGGCACCTAGAAGTTCCTGCAGCCAGATGCAATTTCAAGACTTCCTTTGCCCTCTAATTAGTTGGCATTTGCTGTACCAACTATTATCTTTCTAGTTACACAGCACTGAGGACAATGGCTCTTTATTTCCTGCCACAAACACTGGGTTACTATTTACCTCTAGCTGTACCTCCTCTATCTCCTATTGCCATTAAAAGAAAGTATCATTAATGACTGCAGTGGTGGGAAACTCTGGCGCAGTGGGTCATAAATTAAGACAGTTGGAACCTTCAATTACTTGTAGTGTGTAGCCTGTGTTCAAACACTTACCTGCTCCTCTAAAAATGCTTGTGTGTTTCTACTGTGAACCCAAAAGGATGCTCAGAGCTGTTTGAAACAAGATGCTTGTGTCAGGGTGGGTGTCTCAAGCTGCATTTTGTCCCAAGCCAGTACAAATTTGAGGAATTCCAGGGGGCCAAATGCCTCCTCGATGTAATTCCATTTGGATCCTTTTATGTGTGAGTCTGTGTACATGTAGGAGCAGCAAGGTGCTCTTTGCACTGTGTGTGAGGCTCTGCAGCTCCTGCTGTGTGGGGACTTTGGATGCCTGACGATGTGGGGCCCGGAGATGGGGACCTGGACACAACCAGTGCAGGTTCTGGCTGCCGCAGAGCTGCCACCAAGCTCCGGAGACCGGGCATGTAAATCCTGTCTCCGTGCACTGAGCTGCCCAGCAGTCCCGGGAGGGATAGGCACCGCTTGCAGTTACACCAACATAAATTTGCGGTGATCCTGCTAATGCCTGTGCAGCTACTCCCTGCTTCTGCCAGGAAAAGTGAGAACGGGATCTGGCTGTGAATCTGTGAAGTTTTATGGGAAGGAGGGTGGGGGACAGCCCCCAGTGTGATTCCTGGTGTTGCAGGCAAGGGATGGACGTGCTTGTTGAGTGCCAGCCCCATCAAGAGCTTCATGCACTGTCTCCTCTGCCAAACTTTGCCAGTCTATTTTAACAGCATCCCCGAACCGGGCTCTGCCTCGTTCACACCTTCATCGCAACCCAACCGCCCACCCGCACTGGGAGACAGATGCCAAAAATCCCTGCTGAAATGAAGCAGTAGGTCACCAGGGCAAAAGCCCTCCGCTGGCGGGGGCCAGGAACCCCGCTGCCCGTACCGGAGGGATTTTGGCTCCCAGCACGTTGTCTCCGGGGCCAGGAGCCACATGAGCGGGGTGCTGGTGAGCCCCCACGGCGAGAAGTGGAGGGTTCGGAGCGGACCGGGCACTTACAGCCGGCGGGGCCGGGCAGCCAGGGAGGGAGCGCGGCAGGGATGCGCTGGGAGCGACACGCGAGTGTCCGAGCGTCCCTGCGCGGCCGGGCACGGCGGGGCTGCGGGGGCCGCGGGGAGGGAGCCAGCCCGGTCGCCTCCAGCGCACGGCACCGCGGCGTCCCGTCCCCGTCGCCCGCTCAGTCGCCGGCACGGCCTCCCCCCCCCCGAC
>WAAG01015455.1:0-15321 GCA_013390105.1 Tichodroma muraria | reverse complement strand
GCCGGGCAGCAGCCCCGGGCGAGCCCGCCGGCGACACCGGAGCAGCGCAGCGACCGCCGGAGCGCGGGGCTGGGGCCGGTTGCGGGGTGGCCCCGGGGTGGCCTTGGTGGTGTTACTGTGGTGGGAGAGAGCTGCGGTGGCCGTGAGAGACGCTGCCGGGGTGTGAGGGGCCACTCTCTGGTATGAGGGATGTTGCTGGGGCGCGAGGGATGCTCCTCCGGGGAGGCAGACGCTGTGCTGGTGGAACAGATGTTCCTCGGGCATGACAGACACGAGTTCACAAAACAGATGTTACTCCAGTGAGGTGGATCTCACTGTAAGCACAAGGATTTTACTGTCAGATGAGGATCCTTTCCCTGGGCATGAGCACTTTCCTGGGAGCACCCACAGCGTCCTTCTCACCCGTGTACGTGTGGTGCGGCTGCATGTGCCAACGCCAGCCATGGCATGTGGCATGGGAAAGGGTCCTTGTGCTCTTGGAAGCACAGATGAGAAGTGAAAGTGTGCCCGGTTTCACAGTACCAGGGCATGAGCATCCCAGTTACGTCTGTGACAGACACGCTCTTTCATGAAACTTGGTTTTTCTTCTGGGAATTGTGGTGCAATACTTCCCTTAGTGGTACGGGTAAAACATACCCTTCGTATTCAAACTTCCCCAAACGTATTTTTGTGTGCTCTGATACACTTTGTTGCCTCATGTTTTTGATAGTTTTCCTCTGCCATCAGGTGAGTGTCCCTGTAAGTCTCTCTATCCAGCTTTCACCTACCTCTTAATGCATTCCTGGCTGCCCTACAGTGTGTCATCATCATCATTATCATCACCATCATCATCACTCTTGCCCTGCTGCCTGCACCCACATACTCACCTGCCCACCTTTGGGGTCAGGGTTTTTTTTTGTGACAGAGCTGTTTCTTACACATGTACTGGCACTTAAGCACTTACTTCAATTTCTTCATATCCAAAACCTTGGGTGCGTGTGCATCGTGTTCCTTTGTGTGCACCTGCACATTTCCAGTGCAATCTGCTCTGCTCCACATCACCTGCACATGAGGACTGTGCACATCAATGCTTGCTTATCTGCCTAGGTGTTGTAGGTGTTGAGGGCTCTTCCTTGGTGCCCTTCATGATGGCTTTTGTGCACACTCAGGATATCTCCCTCCTTTACGCTCATCTTCGTCCATCTGTCCCTTTAGAGCCTGCCTGGTTCATGCACATCTCCAGTGCCTCCCCCGCCTTCCCCACTCCACACCAATGCTCAGGTGTGAGCCTGTCATGGCCCTCCCTTCCCACGTTTGCTGCTGGGCATTGACATGTGAGTTGAAGGGACAGCTTTTCTGATGGTGGCATTTTCACCTGCAGGTGCCTGTCTTCTGTCACACAGGGGCAATTGTAAATGGAGGGAACCAAGCTGGGTATGTGCTCTTCTTCCCAAAAGTGAAAGAAGTGGGCTTTCTCAAGGCTGGCAGGAGAGAGGCAGACTCCTCTTAAACCAGTGTCCTGTGCATGGACACCTGGCTTTAGCCAGGGTGAAGGTTGGGCTCTGCAAGAATTCAGGTGGAATGTTTTTCACCCCAAACATCCACGGTATGGGATGAGTTTCCATGTGTGCAGAGAAGCTAGCCCAACTACTCGGGTTCTTTATCCTTCTTTAAAGAAAATAGCTGAGTCTATGAGGAGAGAAGCATGAAGATGAGCTGCCCTGAGCTGTGTGGGTCAGGAGGCAGAGCTGGGGAAGTGAGCTGGCCCCATTCCAGCCTTGGGTTTGTTTCCTCTGCTCACAGGCTCCATTGCTCACTCATGTTTCTGTGCCCAGGAGTGACTGCAACAGATCCCTTCCCTTTGGAAAGGAGTCCCTCCCAAGCTCCTTCAGTATTAGCACACCTCTCCTCTCAGGAGCTGCAAGCAGCCCCTGTGTCCTTTCCCTTGTCTCTGGTGTGTGGACATTGAAAATGTCCTTCCGCATGTGACTGATCTCTGTTTAGGAAAGCTGAAACTGAAGTCGTGGCTGCAGGCTCCCAGCCCTGAGAAGTCTTCTTTCTCAGCCCTTTCCCTCCCAATCTGCCAGAATTCATTACATCAGTTGAAAAAAAATAGAAAATTGGAAAGAGCTGGGTCTAGAAAGTTTGGGGTCCTATGTTTTAAGGAAAAATGAACATTCTTGTGTAACTAAGTCTCCAGGAGCTTGTCCTTTTAGGAAGAGATCAAGTACTGTGAAATATAAAGTTACCTTTGAGCTATTTGTCCCTTTCTCTAGCCCAGTAGGCCCCTCTGTTTCTGGACTGCTTCACATCTTGAGACTTTTGTCATGAAGTTGTTGGGTTTGGGTTTCAAGGCACACAGGGAAACCAGCTCTTTTCTGAAAACTGCATGATTGCTCATTTAAATGAATATAAATTGTTTCTATTCATAAGATCTTTTTTTTTCCTAGCAGCTGATCAAAGTTCGAGTGAAAACCATTTCATCATTTCTAAATAAATTGGACGCACGCGCGCACACACACACAAACACACTCTAACCATTTCAGAGAGTCTTTTAAACACACTACTTGTTAAATCAGGATGTGGACAGCCAAGGCATGTTATGTAAGACAGGGCAGTCTGTGATTTGATTCCACTTCTGCACAGAAAGGGAGCTTCGCTTCCTGGGAGAAGGCACACAGACTTTATTAAAACTGAAGGCAGCGCAGAGAGGGCTCAGGGGAATTTCTCCTGGACTAAAAAATTCCTTTTCTAATGGGAGATTTAAGGAATGAGGACCTGGGTAGCATTTCGGAAAGAACATTAAGATGTAGCATGGTGTGATACCTGGCTGCTTTCAGCCTCTCTGAAAGTAGCTGGTGCTTGGAGAGCTTTCAGATTCAAGAGGAGAACTTAAGGCACGTGGTCGGGCATTTAAGCTCTGTTAGAAACAGACAGTGTTTTTAACAGCAGGGTAATTAACCTTCAGAAGGAACGACCAAAGGCAGCGTTTGCTTCTCCAGCTCTTTAAAATCTTCCAATAAAGACAGGATGTTTCTTTGGAAGGGACATTTTACTGAAGTGCAAGTTCTTGGGCTCACTGCGGGGACAACTGGCTGAAATCATATGGACGGAATTGCAGATGAGACCAGACCCCCTGACCCACCGGCCGACGATCTGCAGACGCAGATTTGCAGATGATCCACCGCCCCCTTCCAAGCTTTGCCTTAGGCCTTGACGAAGCTCCCGCCGGCCTCGCCGGGCTCTGTGAGAGGTGCGGCTGCGGGTCCCTGGGGCAGTGGTCACTCGCCACCGCAGCTCCCCGCGGCGGGGATGCTCTCCCTGCCTTGTAACTGCACGGCTGCTGGCAGCCCACTGCACATCTCTGTAGTGGGTCTGCCTGTGGGGATCCTTCCCTTGTCCTCGGAGCTGTAAAGCAGGCGCTGAGCTCTCATGGCTTGCTCGGGGCTGCCGGCAGGGCAGCAGGGGGAGCGCAGTGTGTCCCCTCCAGTTCACGGGGTCTGCACGACTCCAGCTCTAGAGGCTGGCTGAGTTTGCAAGACTAACTCCTTGTTTTTGGTTCTTTTCCCTCTGAAAGGGAGCTCAGAAGGGCTCTGACACCCAAATGGCCGTAACGATGCTGTGGCCCCCGTATTGCTGTTTGGGTTTCCCCTGGTACGTTTCCTTTGCAAGGTCCCTTTGTACCCTGTGTACCCAGGATTTGCACCTTTCCTTGTACTGCAGTGTTCTCCATGCTTCTCTCAACAGCTTTCTTGCTTGCTGGGGATGCTGCCAGGCAGGAAGATGCTTTGGAGCAAATGCTGGGGTAAAAATGCCCACAGAGCTGTGTGCTCCCAACCCACTGGCCCCGACAGCCCTGTTCCGAGGTGCTTCATCCCCCCAGCAGCTCTTTGAAGGGCTCTCCCCAGGGGCTGGCAGTGGCAGAGGGCTGTGTGAACCCCATCTCTTCCCCTCGGAGTGTTTACCTGTCTAAATTTAACTCCCCGGCCGGCTTCATCCCTCCTAAGCCGACCTGTTCTCTTGTGGCTGCCCTGTGGGTCTGGCTGCTGCTGCCGCATTTCCTGGCTGCCTCGGGCTGGTGGTTTGCTGCTTGCTCCCTCTTCTTGGCGGATGCTGGCTCTTTCAAAGTCCAGGGCAAGCCAGTTCTCCCTCTTGTAGGTTTTATTTTTAAATCTGGTTGCACAGCTCTCAGGACTGGAGGGTCCCTTGTCCTCTCATCTCTGAGTGTTTATTCTGCTGCAGGCTTCAGGAAATCTCCCCTTGTCCCACTATAGCCCACAGTTTTCCTCCCTGGCTGTGGTTGATCCCAGAGACCAGGCATGCTGAGTTGCTCCCTGGCCAGCTCTAAAGGGACGGTGCCTCTTTTTGCTCCCACAGGGATCCAGCAGTGGGGAAGCAGTAGGTGCTTCCCTGCAAAGGCATCTTCCTTATTTCACTTTGTTCAGAGCTGCGCTTCCCCAAGCTGGCTTTTGTGTGAGTTTGTTTGAGAAGTGAGTAATGTGCTCCTCATTTTCAGAGGAGCTGGAGAGAGGGACAGGCAGAGGAAAGGGAGTGCTCCTGTTTCTGTCAGGCTGGATAGAATTCGCATTCTTTAGAATTTCTGAGTTTGGGACAGTAAATATGGCCTGACCTGGCAGCCTTCTCCATCTAAACAAAACTGTCGGGATCAAACCATTCGTGTCCTGCCTAACCCTGCAATAGACCCCTGACTGATCTCTCTTTCCAGGCATGCCTGCAGCTAATGCTGTGGTGTGCCACATGAGAGAGGTGGTTTGAGTCCTGGCCTCCTCTGCCCCTCTTTGAGCTAACCCGGTGGCCTTGGGTTTAATACTCTCATATTCAGAGCAAAGGTAACGCAGGCCAGGGCTTTCATGACTGGTGATTTGGGGTATCCAACTCTAAATGCTGTCAAAGGTCCCGTTTTTCCCTGAGGTTCAGCTATTTTGGATACTTGGGCATTCTTGAGTAGTCTGGACTTGATTACTCAAAGTGACTAGTCCATTTTGCAAAACTTCACGTCGTCCTCTGGAGCAAAACAGAATGAGATGAATTAATTCAGAATGTACCAGGGATACTCAAATTGAGTGAATTTTCCTGGGAATCGATCTGTGGCCAGAGAGCTCATGGAGCTGTTGCGTGCAGGGATGAGTAAAGCGCTCTTGGTTTAGATTAATTTGTGGGTTTAAGTAGCTCGTGGGAAAGGCTCAAAGGGTTTGATAGTTTTTGTCTTAGGGGAGGAAAAGCAGAGCAACATTGTGTCTTTATATAGAGAGGGATTTGTGAACACCTACCAAGTTTAAGTCTTGGTTTATTTGAAGGATTTCAGGGAAAATATGTTTTCTGTAAACTCTCCCATCTCACTTGGAGGTGAGGGAGACTGAAGTGATTGGTTGGAACATGTGTTTTGGATTTGTTTTTGTCCATCATTAAGGGCAGAGGGTTAACAAAAGTCACAGGAATACTAATATTTCAGTGGTCTCTCTAAGTTTGTCTTCCTTTTTCAGTTGTTCTGTATTTAGCTTTTTGGCTGGTTTGGTATCATTGTTTAACTGAGTCCTGAAGCATTGTAGCACCTCCATTATGGACAAGTTGGAGCAGTAAAGCAAATTAAATGAGAATCTCCCTTGCTTAGCTGGAAAACCTTTCTGAGCTTTGTTATGTATCACAGAGTGGTGAGAGAGGGACGTGTAAGCCCAAGCATGTCTTCAGTAATGGAACATTTTTCAGAAAAAATAATTTTGTGACTGTTGGGTTCATTACTCCCTGTGGTGTTCCTGAGTGCTTCAAAATTGTCTCCAATCATAAAAAATTGATACTGTACAAAGGAAAATTAAGTTCCTTTTTTCCCCTCCTCTGTTTTTACAGCTCAGCCAATTCTATAGGTTCCTTTATTATATTCTGTGGCCCAGATTTCTTAATAATTACTGTGAATACTGGTCCTGGCAGCATGTCAGGGTTTTGTTTGGTAAATATTTTGCCATTATCATTTCTGTGTCACAGCTGGGAAGGTCTGTAATGTCCTGTGGCTGTTGTCACTGACAATTTTGCCCAGTTTTGCATCTCTGAAAACTAACTGAAGCTTTACAGTCTTACACTGAGATGGTGCAGATATTCATGGGGCAGCCCCATTACTCTGCACGCTGCAATGGAAGCTTCTGGGTTTAGACCAGAGTGTCAGCTCTTGCTCCCGTGTGTGGTGTGCACAAACCAGGTTTCTCAGCAACATCTGCAGCCTTGTGGGTGGCTGCAGCTGTTATTCCACCTGTGGAGATTTCACAGCCTGGGGTACAGGTAGAGTAGAGTGAGTGCTCCTGTGAATTATGACAAATTACCTGTTCCAATTTCTCTTCTGTTTTTATAACTATTCCCCATTTCCACCTATTCTTAACTAGCTGTTTGGGAGTTTTGCCAACGTTCAAAATGAACTTCTAATATTTTTTTTTATGAACGACAAGGAGGTTTTTCAGCTGGGTAAGCTTGGTAAGTGCAGCACTGACTTTGTTCAGTTTTTACTGAAGCTGCACAGGCTCTTGCAGCATCTCTGCTGTTTTGCAAGGAGTCTGCTGGAAGGCTAAAAAGCTCTCCTCCACAGCATGCTGAGAAGATGTAAGGGTCTGTATTTCTGCACAACAGCAGTTGCACCCCAGTGGTATAAAACCCCCTTGCAGGTGACAACCCAAACTTTTATCTACAAGACATGTAAAACTTCTTTATCTTCCAAGAAAATGATGCCAGTTAGGTCAGACTCACACACCAGGAACAATTTACTGTCTGAGTTTGGCTGCTTGTGTTAGACTGTGTCTATGCCATAGCCCATGAAAGAAGGGGGGAACCACAGCATTTTCTGTGGGCACAGCTGTGACCATGGAGGCATCTTTGTCAGCACAGCTGACACCGGGGTGTTGGGAAGAGTGTGTATTTATTTATTTTATTTTTAATTTCTTGAACTAAAAAAAGTTTTGTGGGGTAACCTTGAAAGTCTGGACCAGGCCTTACTTAGAGAGGCCAGGTAATGCCTTCAAGTCAAGCATAAAACCAAGCTAGAAGCAATAGGAATATAGCAGTTAAGTTTAGACAGAGTTAGTTTGTGCTACCTAAGCCTTACTTTAGCTCATGGACAAGGCTGAACTAGGAAATGTGTTTTAAATACATTAAAGAGAAAGTTCTGTCAATTTGTTGCTGCTTTTGGTAAAGCTGGGTGAGATCTGAGTTGGCAAACCTCGTGCTTCATGCAGTCCATCCCCAGCTGAGCAGATGGAAATTGGCCACCACAGGATGCCTTGGAGCAGGCATGGGAAGCTGTGCCTGTTACCTCTAGCAATTCCTGCACCTCCCTGAGGCAACAAGGAATATTATCCTCTTACTGCCCAGCTGGTTCAGTAACTCATTCTTCCTCCTGGTAAAAGAGGTGGTGATCTTCACAAAGCCCAAAACCTTTGTCCACAGCCAGGGAAGGATTATCTGGCAGAGCTGTGTGCAAGAGGATCCAGCTGGGAGCTGGAGCAGGGGTAGGGTCCAGTCTTGTGGAAATTGTGGCTCATTGACATCTTGGGACAGGTGTCAGAGGCTGCCATGGGGTGGTCATAGCTTCCTAAACTCATCCTGGGATTGAAAGAGCTCCAAAGCAACACCCATTCCCAAGCTGTAGATTGACATCCAGAAAGTCCATCAGCTTGCAGGTGTTGGTCTGATGTTAAAAGCCCCAGAGCTGCTTGAACATAATCTGTTCTCCATTTGGTTTCAGGCATATGCTGCTGGTCTGCTCAGTCAACAGTTTTGATTCCACCTGAATACATTTTCCTTTTCCCTTCAGCTGCTCTGTCCACGTGTACAGAGGCCGTTGGCTTTCAGTACCAGCATCTTCACATCAAATTCATCACCTGGTCCTGTCACTCCCGCCTTGGCAAGGCTTCCTCTTGGCACACCTCGGCATGGTGCTGGGTGGATCTGCCAGACTCTCCTGATGAGTGGCAATCTGAGGCCTCGAACCTGTGGCTAGTCCCTGTAAATTGCCGTGCTGTGCCCTTGTCCCGTGGGTTTGAAGCAGGGAATTACTGCTTTCTGTCATTGCCCCTGCTTCCACAGCAGGCTTTGGCTGGTTGTTCCTGCTCAGGGCAGAGGTGCTGGTAGTTGCACATCTACCTAAAGGTGTCTGCACAGAAATTGTGTGGATGACTGAGGTCGGAGTTAGGCTTTTGTTTGTAGCGTATGCTTCTGCAAAGGAATAATATTAAATAAGTAATGAGTTTTCAGAGGCAGTTTAGTGCTTCCAGAGGCCCACTTGCCTTTTCCTCTCCAAGGTTTTGCAAAGCCAGCCTTTGGAGAGAGATGTGTAATTTTGGATGCTGATGAAGAGGAGATGCTTTGGAGGGCATCCAGAAGTATCTGCAGACCCCACTCCTCCTCTGTGTGCAAAGTGAGTTTGTTTGCTACTCATCTGACACCTTGGACCATTTCCCTAGATTAAAATAGCTAATTACTCTGTAATAGTTCAGGTTCCTAAGAAAGTCTGGGTGCAGGTGTATTCCTGCACTTCTATAAGGAATCTCCAGTGTGGATAACCCCAGTGCAGACATTTGTATGCCTGGAGCAAATGTCCAGTCCTCAAGTAGCACAACAAACAAACACAGAGCTGGTGAAACAAAGCAAAAGCTCCCAGAAGAAAACACGGCTTGATCTAAATTTAAATTTTCAGAAGAAAAACATGCTTTTCAGTAGTGATGTTTCAAAACTTAATGATTTCTGTTTCCAATTGACATTTTGACTTAAATGTCATTTTATGTTGAAATCCAGAACAAGAGTTTAAATTTCAGGCCAACACCCCAAAATCTCTCATTTTGGATCGACATTTCATTTTCACAAAATCACAGAATAACAGGTTGGAAGGGAGATCAAGGATCATCTGATCCAGCCTTTCTTGGCAAAAGCACAGTCTGAACAAGATGGCCCAGTACTGTGTCCAGTGAATCTTAAAAGTGTCCAATGTTGGGGAATCCATCACTTCCCTAGGGAGATCATTCCAATGGCTGATTGTTTCCATTATATAAAATTTTCCTTTTCTGTCCAGTTGGAATCTCCCCAGGACTAACTTCTACCCATTACCCCGTATCTTTTCCATGTGGCTCCTTGTAAGAAGGGAGTCTCCATTTTCTTTGTAGCCACTGTTTAACTACTGGAACAGGGTGATAAGATCTCCCCTTAACCTTCATTTCTCAAGGCCCTCATCTCTCAGCCTCTCCTCACTGGGCAGGCTTCCTACTCCTTTTGCCATCTTTGTGGCCCTTCTCTGGACCCTCTCCAGCCTGTCCACATCTTGTTTTTTTTGCACAGCGGGGACCAAAATGGAAGACAGGATTCCAGGGTCCATACATCTGTACAGAGCTGATAAACAGAGAAAGTTCTGCTAAAACGTCTTGAATGTTTTGTTTCTATCAATAATATCTTCCTTCCCACCCCTGCATTTTCAAATCAAGAGCATTTGGAATTAATTGTTCATACTATGGAATAGTGTAATATTTTGACCTTTCATCCCTGTTTGAGATGCAGGCAAATGCTGAAAACCCAGCCCTTCTTGGGGAACTTGGAGATTCTATTCTTGACCAGATCCACAAAAATATATTCCCACTGGTTTTGCTGGCTTGCTACTTCAATACTTTGTCAGTGATGACTTGTAATTCAGTGCAGATTGAACCCGTGGTGTGTCCACATGGCTGGAGAGGCTGAGGGCAGTTAATCTTCCTGCTCTGTGTTGTGCTTTCAAATTAATATCCAGATTTCTTTCCGAAGATAAATTTTCCTTGCAAACCAGCATTTGGTAGTGCACTGCACAGCTGCCTGATACATTTCCATGCACAAATGAGGATCCTGGTGCTTTCCCAGTCTAGCTACAAGCTGTTATATGAAATCAGGATGTTTTAAAATTTAAGACAGTTCCTTGGTCATCTATTGTTTGCAATCTCACAGCTTGCCATATATCTTTCCCTCAAGTTACTTTTCCCCCTTCCCACTATTGTGGGGAGGTTTTTCCTGCCGGGCTCTGTGCAGTGTGTCTCTGAAGCAGTTTTATGGTGTTCCCCAGAAGCATGTTTTTGTCAGGCTGCCTCAAAGCATCATCCAGAGAAAAGTCTCTGAAGCAAGGAATGTCCTTTTCTGTCTGGCTTTGAGGTGTTATCTCCCCTCTTCCCAAATGCAATTGGCTCCATCTGCATCCCTAAGCTGTTTTGTTTGGATCGAGGAGAGCTCAGAAAATCAAGGGAGGCCACACACATAAACAACTGTGTGTGAAATCAATTAATCTAAACGAGCAGGAGACTTGTTCTCGAAGGACAAAAGCCTGGTTCTCACAGAAACCTCCCTTGTGTATGGTGGGACTGTTACAAACATTACAGCACTGGAACAGTGATGAGCTAGGTGAGTATGTTAACTTTTTTTGGGCAATATTTAGAGGAAGAGTGGTGTTTGATTGTGTTTGATGAGCTTACCGTGCTCTTTGTGTTTTAACAAGTGATTTTCATTATGGGTACAGTGGTAGCTTGCTAAAGCAGGCGCTGCTGAAGAGACCTGAATTTTGACATCTTAACTTCAAATATTTGTGTCATGAATTTGGTTCCAAGCATTGCACAGTCAGGGATAAGAAGCTATGCCTGTCATTCTTAGGTGTCTGGGTAATAGACATGTCAGCAATACGTACACAACCTGTACGATAGGAATTACTTGCAGGAGTTTGGAAAAGCAATATTTCAACCTCTAATTAGAGAAATATCTTCTATTGCTTTTTAAAAGGTCTGATACAAAAAGGAGGTTTCTTCAACTGTCCTGCAAGAGGAGGATTATTCACGTCTCAGCACATTGTGGTCCTCTGCTGTAGGGTGCCCAGGGGTCAGTAATTACAATCATATCCCAGTCTCGTTCTGCACCTCTTTAAATAGTAGTCTCCTCTCCTGGCTGTCTGGGGCAGTGATAACACGAGCAAAAAGCTGTGCTTGGCCTCTCGGAAGGACATGGATATAAAGCTTGAGGAGAGCACACTTTAGGGGAAAGGAGTGAAGTCCAGGAGCCAGCCACTCCACTTGGCCTCAAAAATCGTCACAGGAGAGGATGAGGTAGTGCGAGCCTGAGAAATCAGAAGTCTCTGTGCTTGTAGTGTTACTCAGACATTGAAGTCTTATCACAGCCTTGTTCCCAATGTTCCTCGACTCCACCTTGCCTCCCTTTTGGGGATGAGGAAAACGATAAGAGAAATGGTTTTGTGTTTTGCACTGAGGGCTTCTTGAGGAATCACGCTTTGCTTGGGCCAGCTTGGAACTGAAAGTTCATCCTTTGGAGTGAGAGTTTCCCAGAGACTTGAACTAAAGCCAGCCCTGTTAGGCAAAGCTGCAGCCAGGGGTCTTGATACTCCTGTTCATGCAACTTTGTTATGTTTTGCTGTGATTTCTTGATTCAATTTCTAGTATGCAATGGTTGGTTTTCCTGATTTGAGAAGTCTTTTATGACTAAGACTTCAGTGTGTAATTTCTTCAGCTGAGGTTGGGAGATTGCCCCACATGGAAGCCAAGAAGATGCCCTGTGTTCCCTGTGTGGCAGAGAGCCCTTCTGGGGAAGGCAGGCAGCCCTCCTGAAACTTTCTGGCTGGAAACATCTCTGGTTCATCAGCTGGTACAACCAGCCGGAGCCCAAAACCTGCCTGGTGGATGCTTCTGAGCAGCCACTGCCTTGTATCATTCTGATCACAATAATTTGGCTTGTTTGTTATCTGATTTGATGGAGGCTGAGGAGGAGATCACTTCCCAGGGCCCTGAGGACAAAACCTCAGCTTCCTAGAGCTACATTTATTTTCTAACCCTAGCACAGCCCTGGGGTGATTCCCCAGAAACATCTTGCATGGAAGGTGTCTTCTGAAATACACCAAGTCATTTGCAAGTCAGCTGTCTGTACACCACTGAATTTCCTCTCCCTCTGGCACTTTTCTAGATCCCAAAAGCAACCAGTGTGCTCTTTCAGGCAACCAAGTATCACTGTTCAATTGTCTTTTTTTCCCCTCGTTTCACATCCATGAAAGGAGGGAGATTCCATGTTCACATGTATTGATGCTTGTGTGGTGTTTACACCATTTTCTCTCACAAGCCTCTGGGGAAAGGGTAGATGCTGGTTTTGTCTGACTCTCGGATGGAAACACGAAGAACACCCAACAAAACAAATAAATCAAACTGCAAATTTTCAGGACTTAATTGCAGCTGTTGGGTTTGCTACCTGACCTGAAAATAAAATTCCTCTTGCGAGGTTTCCTTGTTTTGGGGTTTTACTTGTTCGCTTATGTTAAACAAAGCAAGTGAACAAGAGCCACACTCCTGAGTAGGAGAGGATGGTTTGCCTGGTTTGTTTCCCTGTATTCCTGCCTGGCTTCTGCTCAGCCAGTTGTGCCCCACACTATGCTTTGGGAGGGGCATACTGGGCTAAATATATCTGTACTGCCTGTGAAATGCAGTATGGGGTGCTGCGTCATTTGGTGGAGTTTACTTGGAAACTAAGGTGGGAAGCCAGCTTTTATTTTCAGCCTTGGGTCAGATGCATTGGTCAGTTGTCTCACCCAGATTTTTAGTCTTGATCAGAAGTTTGTCCTTGCAAGGCAGACATAAAACCTGCTCTCTAAATAAAAAGCCAGGCTCATTGAAGTGACAAAATCACATTGAGGCAACCATATTTTTCTTGCTCAGATTTACCAGATTTACAGTCTGAGAGCTTGTTCAGATAGATTACCTTGAAAGCAGCAATGAAAGTCATAGCTCAAATATCATGGCTTAATGAGTAGAGGAGCTGGTGTGATGCTGCGAGCTCTAAATATATCAGAAAGAACCCCAGCGCTGGCAGCACGCTGACAACTGGAGACCTTGGGCTTTCACTGGTGGTGGAACAGAAATGTGTCCCTCCATGAAATGTGTGAGGAACAGATGCACCGTGGTGACTAAAGAGGGCTTGGGTTTTGCAGTTTCTAGTTCTGCTTTTTGGCTTGTTTTCCTCTGCTATTTCTGCTAGTGCAGTGGGAGTGATTAAAGGAGAAGGGAGGATGTTCCTGGGGTGTGAAATTGTCAAGGACCCAGCCCATCTGAGCTCGCTGTCGTCTCTGCCACACCCAAATAACAGCAGCAGGGCAGGTGTGGCTGCACTGGTGACATGAATCTGCTGGGACTCTCGGGGACATATTCAGGCAAACGAGTGGGTGGAAACCCCTGCTCTTTCTCCATGAGCTCTTCAGGGTCACCTGCCTGCACTCCTGATGTGCTGCAGCTGAATATGTTTTTCAGTCTTCTCTATGTGAGAGGAATGCCAGTATTGCTATATGATTGCCCTACTGAAAAAGGAGGTGAGAAAACTCTTCAGTATAAGATTTTGCATTTACCTAGGAGGATAGTAACTGTGGGGATTAATTTCTGTCTCGTGCTTTGTAGTGCCCAGCACATTGGGGCCCGTGAATATTCCTGCTGCACAAAGCACACGTTGCAGACCAAAGCCACACAGCTTTGCTGGCAGAGAGCTCGTGGCACACCCGGGTCCTGGTCTAAAGTGAGCGATCCGAAGGCTCTGGGATGTGCACTTCATGCTAATGGCAGTAAATGCTTCCAGATTTCATTTGGAGGATTCAGTTGTGTGGGTGAGGGCTGGGAACTGAGATTTACGGGGTTAACCCAGACTCTCTGACTTCTGTTAAGCCTGAGTGGCTCCTTTCCTTAGTGGGCTTTACCTGGGCACTGATAGTTGTGAGCAGCAGAGAGTGGAAAGGATTACAATTGCCATTTAAACCAGCCCAGGTGTAGTTTATCCTCTCTGTTACTCAGGAGTGTGAGAGAGCAGAGAAGGACTTTTCTTTAGCTTCATCTGTGGGCTCTGTGTCTGGTCCTGCTTTTTTGACTGTCCGTGGTTCATCGGAAGGTGGTAGGTAATTGAACAATACTGGCAGGTATTGTAGAAGTTTGGTACCTTTCTATCTCCTTGAGTTTCTTGTACTTTATTGCTTGTTGCCTTACAGCATGTTGCAGCTGCTGTATCACATGCTGTGGGTGCAGCCTTAATATTCATGGCTTTTAATATTCGTGGCTTTTATTCAACCATTATGTGACAAAGGCAATCTGCAGGATGTGTCAAAAGAGGCTCTGCGTGGCTGTGTGTGTATTGCTTCAGCTTATTAACTAAACCACAGTGACATGCAATTAACCATTCAAAAATCAGTTTTGCTCCTGTGTGAAGTTTTCTCCCTTCCTTCTTTCCCCCTCAAGCACTTCTCCCTGTGGCTGTCCTTGCTGTGGATCTCCTCCTGGCTAGGCATTTTGGCTGTCTCATGTCAGCGGGCAGGCTGCAGCCCGAATGGGTTTTGGGGAGGATCTGTGGCCTTGCCTTAAATCTGGGGAAGGTGAAATTTGCTGAATTGCTCACTGTCCCTGCACAGAGGGCAGGCTGTGTGAAACCCAGTGATAATGCTGTGCTCATGAGGACAGCACACGGTTTTTGTAGTAGTGCTGCTGATGCTCAGGCTGGAGTTTCTGAGTACTCTGGGAATACTAAAGGGATGTGGTGTGGGTTTCAGTATGTTTATGTCCCCGGTCCCTAGATCCTGCCTGCAAAGGACAGCTGATCTTGGGACGCTGGGTTCCTGCACTGCAGGTTCCCAGTCCTCTCTGCAGGGCAGTGTGAGGTAGTGCCAGTGGCTGTGGTGGGCAGGAAAAACCTGCACCCCTCCATGAATTCTGCCCCTCATTCCAAGTGAGAGCATAAAGCTACGGCCTGGCAACCTCCCTTTGGCTTCCACATGGACTTCTCATTTTGGTGTCTACAAGAGGACATCTGATGGGTTCAGGGCTGCGGTTTTGGGGAGCAGCCCAGCCTTACAGGAGCAATTCATTCAGCCATCCCAGCTGAAGAAACAGTGGTCTTCCCTGACCTTGGTGGACATTGACTCAAGGGGATGGGGCAAGAACAGAAAAGCAGCTTTGAGTCTGGAAAAAGCAGGGACAGAAAAGGAAATTAATAGGGATGTGGTAACTCAGACGGGATACAGCACAAAAGAAGGAATATTTGATCATCCACCCCAGTATTGATGCTGCTATGCTGGTGAGCCTGGCACAAAATCTCAAATAACCGATGGGCAGTGGTGTGTGTGGAAGGAGCTGGTGAAGGAGGGGATGTGGTGACACAGAAAATTAACTCCACTCCCACGAGTTTTTCTCTGTTGGCATCTATCTCTGGTTCTGTATTTTCTCACCCTGTGAGAAAATAGAAAAACAAAGCGGGAGATAACTTCTTTTTATTCTTCAGTCATTAATGAGCCATTGTTCCAGGAAAAAAAAAAAA
>WAAG01015452.1:0-57705 GCA_013390105.1 Tichodroma muraria | reverse complement strand
GTGTCAGTTTGCCTGAGGGAACGTGCACATATTATATTGGTAGGTCTGCAGCTGGGCATTGATAACAACTGTCACTGGTTCAGCCAGGGCTAGAAACAATGGAAAAAAATCTCATGATAAACTCACAAAACTTGGCTGCAATTTTGCAAGCACAAGTAGTTTTGGAACTTCAGATGAGCTTCCAAAGGTCTGGATCCAGGTCCAAACAAAACCCAAGCTTTAAAATTATGAGGCTTGTGCATTAAGAACACTCATATATTTGCTTCCACTTGGAAATACTAAACATTTTATGGATTTTCACATGCCCCAGTTGGTTCTCTGTGCTGGCTGGGATTGTTAGAGTCCCTCTGCCTTTGCAACTATATAGACATCAATAAAGATGAATAAAGCTGGGCAGTCAGATTCTAATTTATGCTAATCATGCTGGATGGCTCAGGGCACTTCAGCACACATGCTTAGCCAGTGACCTTTCACACTCCCCTTTCTAGATCAAAGCACTTTATTCGTCCCCTTCCAAGAAAATCACAAAGACAAAATTCCCATTCAGCATGCCTTTATTAATCTACAAAGGGCCAAATCCTGACGCCTTTAATCTGCTCTTACTCATCACTGCCATGATTTAAAGAGTAGAGCATTGCCATCACAGTTCTGGCCCCAAAACCAACATGTAGAATGGCCAAATTCTCAGCAGACATAAATAAAGACAGGATCGCTGCCTTCAGAGAGGATCTGTCTATGTCACAGTATTTCCTTGAGGCCAAACCCTCTCTCTGTGGAATTGATAAATTCCTGATCCATCTTTTATTTTGCTGTTTTCAGCTGAGACCCTCTCTGTCTTCTTGCACTGATTTGTTGCACTGGCTCTTACCCAGTTTGGTCAATTGTCACTGGGTGACCCTCGGAGAGGTGCCCAGGGCTGAGAAGATCCCCAGTGTGTGATAAGACCTAATTAGATAACACAGATCTAGGCTTCTGGTAATACAGATTGCTTCAAAATGAAGCACATTTAGAAAATTCCTACCAATGTACATGCGAGAGGTTCTATTTGCTGCAATCTGTTCGGGTCTCTGAGTCTCGTTCTCAGGCTGTAACAGGCGAACTCCCACAAAACTCGCTTCCAATTTACCACTGTGTCAAGGAGAGGAGAATCAGGGCATATGATACACACACATCAGAATAAAAAGCATTTTCAGCAATTGCAGATTGGTCACAATTTCAGTTTTCCTCCTCCTGATTAATTTCCATACTTCTAAAAAGTCAAACTTCTGTTCGCTCCTTATGGTTTATGCTTGCTTATGTTTGATACTGTTTGAGTGCACTTTAAAATACAAAGAAAACTCAGCTTCCTTCTCATGCTGAACTTCCTCATCTAGCAATGTTTTCAGTCTGACTAAATTTCAATTAAAAATATGATCAATACAACTATTTTTTTAAAAAAAATTCATCAGTTTCAACAGCATTTAGTAGTTGCTGCAAGGATAAAGGGATAAATTAAAAACATTGCAATGAATCTATTTCCCTTAATAGAATATGTGCTTTTCTACTAAGAACATTTTCACAATAATCCATGCTTTCCACAGAATTGTCTTTTTTAACTGAAAACATAAATAAAATTTAAAACTCAGTATTATAACTAGTACTTGAAACAGCCAGCAAGCCTGCTGTTTGAGTCCTGCTGAAAATATCAAGATTTCCCCAATAAGCGTACTTTTTTAGGACAGTTCAAGAAATGTCTCTTTTATTAATGTTCCACCTGGCACACAATATGCCAGCTGAAAAGCAATTAATAAATACTGATAATTATCTGAGATTGAAATTTCTGCTTATATTACTTTTTAATGGTGGTTTTGAAATATTAAAAGCAAGGAAATGGGCAGATCAGATGACTGATTCATAACCCAGATGTAATGCCACAGAGGGGTTTAATAAAATGAAGATGAATACATGCTTTTAATGAACAAGGACAGAGCTAATATGTTAATGAAACATTAGTTACAGACATCTGACCAGAAAGAAGTTCCTTTCTCCTGCTAGTTTGGATCAAAGTTCAATTGGAGGTGTTTATCACATGCTTTAGAGCATCAGATAACAAAAGGAGGATCTTTTGAACCACTACTGCCTTGTGCCTGTTTGGTGCAGTGACATTTTCCTGCAGACCATCAAACACCACTGACCTCAGCACATGCTATGGGTGCTCCAAAAGTGGTTGTTTTACACACTCAGAGCTCTCCTAAGGGGCCTGCAATGGTTCTGAGGGGTGTGAAAAAATAAAAATTTCCTAGACACAAATGCACACTGGTACAAACGGTGCCACATTAAACTGCTGCAGTCACAGCAAGTCAACATATGCGCAGACATACTGAGCTGAAAGGCTGTTATTTCATCTTCAGCTCACACTCTTCCGCCTGGCTTTTGAAAACACACCCATTATGTACAAGTTTGTGATTACATGGATTTTTGCATTATTTTGCAGCCTCTGTAGCAATTCGTCGTTTCATGGCCTCAGTCAGAGTCCTCCACATGGGGTCTGTAGGATGCCTGCAGGACAGGGTCACACTCTCATCTGGTTTGTGGGAGCTTGTATCACGTGATTAATGACTTTTGGTGATATAAAATGTCCTTGAATTAGTAGATGCTGTTGTAGTCCCATTCTATCCCCACAGCAAGAGCCTCAAAAACTTTTGTCTCAAATGTGCCAGCCAAAACAAAGGCCAATGTGGTGTTTTAGGAGTTCTGGCTGCTCTCAAAGTTTTGTAGGTACAGTCACAGGCACTGAGAGCAGAAGGATAATTTTAACCTTGATTGCACACTTCACTATATTCCATGTTTTCTCTATGTCTTTCCCCCCCCCAAGTATGGCAGGGCTAAGAAAGAGGTCCTCTGGTGCAACCACATGTATTTGCTGTATGACCGTGACAAACTCCTCCTGTAGCCTGGGTCTCACTCAAATTTAGAGGGCCTTGCTGAAACTTAACTCCTATATCTGAGCTGCTTTGAGCTCCTTGCTGCCAGATAAACTGTTTTTGACAAGTGCTAAAAAGGACCATGTTATTACCCCAGCTCAGGCCAAAGCATTTGGCAGCACAATGAAGGATTTTCAGCCCACTGGCCTGGCTTGCACAATTTGAGTGTAATTCAGTGTCTCCTGGCAGGATGCTCACACTGTTGCCTGCCTGTGGATTTGTGCCAGCTGGAGGCTGCATTCCTTTAGAAGATGAAAGGGAGCCAGGTACCAAGTAGATGTTTTACCTCTGAAAGCCTTCTGCTGTGTTTGTTTTATTTAGAATGATTTTCTTGTTAGGGCTTATCTGCCTGCAGGACAGCATGACAATGGTAATCTCTTTGGGAATGATGTAGATGAGTTAATTATTAGTGAGCTTCTGGAAAATGGATCCCCAACTCTTTGGTAGGAAGATGGGCATGAGAGGCCTTGCAGAGAGTCAGCAATGGACAACTCCCTTATGAACAACTCCCTGGCCTCAAAAGAGTGATGTTAGGCCTTGGAAACCCAAAGTGGGATCTCTGCAGGGATGAGGGTGGCAGTTGTCTTCTGCACCCTTCCATCTAAAGGAGGAAAACTTCAAATAAAACATCTGCAACAGAAAAATCTGGTTTGAGCTATTTAAGCTCATGTTACACTCTTATTGCAGCAATAATCAAAGGAGTTTTCCTGCAGAAGTGAAAAGGACTTCTCTTCCCATGATTCAGGAAATCTGAACAGAGTAATTGGACAGATGTTGCTCTTGAAGACATTTTTTCAATTTCTGTGCCACGTTCACATTCTCCAAAGATGCTGTACAACCCTGCAGGCAGGGACCCATGTGTCCCTGGGCTTTATCTAACATCTAACCTTGCTTTGATGCTATCTAAGAAGGGGAAGGTCAGGGAAAATTGCTATCTTTTTCCCAGCAAATTGAGTAGATAACCAAAGTGCTGCAATACAATTTGGCAAAGGAGTCTCCTGTTTAAAGATAGGCAGTGGTGCTGGCAGTACTGCAAGGACATGAGCTCAGGAGGAGCTCTAGGCTGAGAAGCTCTGGGTGCCACAGAGCTGACAGCAGCCAAGGCTATGACCCGGGTAGCTCAGTGGCAAACAAGAGGCAAAGGTCCCATTCTGCCCACTGGCACCCAGGCTGTGAGAGATCAGTGACCTCGGGGTCCGGGCTCAGTGAGGCAGCCAAGGCAGAAGCCCACCGAGGGTGCATGTCACACGTAAGAGCTGTCATACCTAGAATCATACACAGAACTGGGTTGGGAGGGACCCCAAAGATCATCTAGTTCCAAACCCCCTGCCACGGGCAAGGATGCCACTCACTGGATCAGGTTGACCCATGTTGAAGAATGGAGTGAAAGAAAAGAGTTTTCATTTTCCCCTCCAAGATGGGGTGCTTCTTGCCAGCTCTTGAGTGGCTTCTTTCCAGCTCTTCAATGCCACAAAGCAGACACACCCACGGGGCTCATTGCTGCACCTCAGGACTATTTGTCTCTGGTCACTGTGGCCATATCACACCACCTATCCTCTGTCCCTCCCCTCCTTGCATGACCTGGCACCGATGGCATTGCCACACCGCTGACGCAGCACTGCCACTGGCAGGGGACGGGCTCACGTCAGGCCACCAGCACACCAAGGGACAGGACCCACTTCTCCATGTCAGAGGCTCACCCATTTTCAAAATCAATAGGGACACACAGTACGACAAGTTGTGGGGGAAGGTGCACTAACATCACTACTGAAATGCCAAGTAACCAGGAGGAAGTGAAATGAAAATTGAGGAGCTAGCTAGCTTTCCAGGGAAATTCAAAGGAGTTATATACATATATATACATATGCAGAAATCGATGTGCATATATTTACATGCATCTATGTAGAAGAAGAGGATGGCTTAAGAAGAGAATTTGCAAAATTCCTGTATTTCATCTGGTATGCTATTTCCTCAGATAATGCGAGTGACTGATGTGTGGAGTTGCTACACATCTATTTCCTATCACAGACAGAGCTATTACTTAAGTAATCAATATTTAATCTCTATTAGGAAATGTCATTTTTAAATCTACTTTAAAAAGTGCATGTGCAGCACTTGATATAAATCACAGCCAGGAAAATTTGTGCTGGACTCAGAATCTTCTCCCATATTTTAAGGGAGGAACAAGCATTTTCATGGGAAGAAAAGGAAGGAAAAGAACTCAAATATCTTAGATAGTTCTGACTATTTCAGTCAATGGAGTGAGTCCAAAATAGTACAGGCTTGATTCATACCCTGATTTTTGCAAGGGTGGTAGGGAACATGGGGAAAGGGTATCAGCATCTGTCCTGTGGGGAGTCAAAAACTGCAGCATGAGTTGGCTGTAATGATCCCTCTCCTCTGCTGACAGAAAGGAGGCTTGGTCAAAGCTGAAACATCTTGCAGAAGTATGTCAGCTCATAGCTGGAAGTGATTGGGGCAGACTGACAGAGAGCAACTCAGCTACTAAAGGCTGACGAGGAACATGGAGATTCAGAATTAATCTATTCCCTGCCTAACTTGGGGTGCTCCCAGAAGAAAACGCTGGTGTGGGTCAAACAGTGCAGAAATTTAAATCAGTTCTGGTCAGACTGTTCTTGTTTCTTATTCAAGTCATAGCTTCAAAGCAGCCCCAGCAGCCCAAGCAGTCACCAGGCTTGTGCAGCACCTCCAGCATTGAGCCTAAAATGCAGGAAAGGCTTTTTATCCTTATTTTTATACTTTAGATAAGATGTGAACTTCCCTGTTCCTGTGTCTCAGTGGTTGCTGGTGGCCAGACTGGTCCCAGTTACACTGGTGTGAGTGCAGGGGATTCCTCCCTGGTCCCCCACCTTCAGCCCTGCTGCTGTGCAGTCCACCCCGGCTGCCTCAGGGCAGCACACGGGCTCCCAGCCTATCCCTTTCAAAGACCTCCCTCATCATCTAGCAGTACAGATTTTTATGCTAAAATGCCCTTTTTCATCACCCAGAGCTTCACAGAAGGTGAATACAGCAGGAACTAGATGGTGTAACTTCCCTAGGTTTGAAGTGAAAGTTCTGCCAATTTTAATAGCGTTTGAGGAAATAAAGAAAAAGGCAAAGATGAGACACAAATTAGTGCGTCCAGCACTGAAAGATGCCCAAAGAGCAGTTGTCCTACCTTTTGCAATGGTATAAACTTGTGTCTGTTCTCATAGAAATGCACAGAGAATTGGGGCAAATGTAACAGCAAAGAGATGTTTTGTTTGGATGTGACTTGGCTAAAGATTTTGAGAACACATTTAGGTATTCGGCATGAAAAAAAGCATGGGGGGGTGTTGAGATTTATCAGGAATAAACACTGAGTCAACAGAACTTCATTATTTACTGACACAGTTCAAGGCCAGAAGAATGCACCAGGCACACAAAGGACACGCTGGCTCAAGGCTGCTGAAAGTTAATGTTGTGCAATATTTCTGCAGATGTGGAATAACAAACTATTCCAAAAGCCAATGCTCAGTTCAGCTGAGAGTGAAATCAGCAGAGAATGAGCATAGAACAGCCTCAGACAGAAATATGTAGCCCAATCATGCTAAAATATATATATTTATGCCCTTTTGGCTTTTTTTTCCTCCAGGTCTCTTCTCTCACTGTCACTAAATCCATCGTGGCTTGTTCCTGGGCTCCTGTTTAGAGAGGATCTCAGCACTTTTTATAATAATAATTAAAAAAAAAATCTCGTTGTGACTGAGGGAATAATTTATTTCAGATCTGCTCCTTACAGACAGTGCAGATATGTAAGGGTTGGCTCTAGTTTATAAACAGCAGGGCCCCTGTTTTTTATTCTCCAGGGCAAGGTAATTGCACAAGGTAGTGACTGCTGTGGTCACCTCAACTCCTGCTTGGCACGAGCCTAAGAGAGTATCTTGAGTTATTTCAAGACTGATGCTGTGTGCTGACTGATTTGATCATTCTGAAGAATCTGGCCATTAATGGACCCACAGACTTTCATTGGGGCTGATCAAACCTCTGGAGTTCTCTCATGTCTAAAAACCCCTTCCAGGAGCTGCAGGGGCTGCAGGGGCAAATGATTTGTAGGAGTTTGCTTTCTCTCTGAAAAGGAATATTTTTGGTCTTGCTGGGAATGTTCTCAATAAGTAATGGATATGANATAATGGTTATTTCCTTTTTTTTTTTTTTTTTTTTTTTTTTTTTTTCCCTGAAAAAAGGCAGTTTCACCTGTTTCCCCTCCTGGGAGAGGATCTGAGAACAAAACACCCCCTGATGGAATTTAGCCACTTTTTAAATGTTCTCCTGGAAATCTCAGGGAAAGTGAGGCTGATGCAGGTTTAATAAAATTATGAAAGACACTTGAATATATTTGTGATAGCAGAAAACACTTGCAGGAGTCACAGAAGATGGATAGAACCCAAAATCTCCACTTGTTCTTTAGATTTTTCAAGATCAAAGACTCCTTCTGTGTTTCGCTTAAGATTGAAGGCTTGTTCATATTTCATAAAAAATGTTTGTCCTCACTTTCTTCAAGCAGTTTGTTTTAAATTCAGAGCTCTGTGTTGAGGCATTTTATTTATGGTTGCAGTATCAAGATAGGTCTTGGCAACATCTCCTCCTACAAATGACAAGTATTTGTAAAATGGTTCAAACCATTGTGTATACACCAAGATACTGATTAATAGACACAGGAATAGCAGAAGCAGAGCTTTTCCAGCAAAGTCTATACAGCAGTTTTGAGCTGAAACTCTGTGATGCACAGTCTTGCTCCAGAATTCATTGTTCCAGGCTTCTGCTCCGAACAGGGCTGTAAATTATTGTTTCAATGGCTTAGCTTTAATTAACTATTTTCCTGAGTAAGATTCCAAATAGCAAAAGTGAAGGCTATGGGTATTGATTTCCAGGTTTCGTTGTATTATGCAACTCTCTGCCTACTTTTGTGGGATTTTATTACGTTTTTCAACTTTCCCTAATCCCATATAAATGATCAATATTTTTTTTTTTCAGCTCTAACTCCTAAGTGACTCTCTCTAAACCCTGTGTAATACCCAATATGTTTTGTTCCCGTTTGAGGGTTTACATCATTTCAAACAAAAACGTAGTCTTAGTGAAGTTGAAATGTATGGTTTTGGTTTCAGGGCTACCTCTCTCTGACATAAAACTACTAAGCATTTATTGAAATATATATGATTCTACCATAAACGCCCTTTTTATAGAATGCACCTGGAGAATATAATGGAAAACATATTTGTTACTCTTATAAAACCAAGCAACTGTTCTGTAATAATATATAGTCCATTTGATATTTAAAAGGTCATAATTTTACGCAAAGAAAAGAAAAATGCAGGCAGGGTAAAAAGTAACATCAAAAAATGTAGCTGCACATCTCACACATCTGCTTTTGTATAAGGCTGACAAGAGCATCTGACTCCATGCAGCTCCCTCTAATCATAGACAGACCAAGAGGACATCTCTGTACCTCACTGCCCCTCAGATTCAGCATTTCCCAGTCTGTAACAATTTCACCTCCCAGTCCCTTGGGAGACAAGAACATGATTCCCATTTTTTCTTCTTCAGTGGGGAGAATTGAAGTGTAGGATGGATAAACACATTTCCGACTGCCACACAGGAAGCCTGCAGGAGAGCTGGAGCAGACTCAGGTTTGCCAAGATCAGGTTCCAAGAGCCTCGTCTGAATGGTTGCACATAACATGAATTAGGAGCCCCAGGAGACCATGTGCTACCTGACAGTGCAGGAGTGTGAACCACTCCACAGAGGAATACAAACCTGGAGAGGAAAGTGCAACAGCTGTAACAGCTCTCGTGGCTCTGGGATCAAGCCCTGATCATGGATGTGCAGCACCAGCAAGGAGGAAGTGTATTCCTGGAACAGGTCTGAAGTATCACCCTTCTGTCCAGTGAAACTGTACAGGGAATCACAACAACTTCTGAGATTTTCCTCACATAATTTACATGCAAAGAAATGGAGACCCTATATGTACTTTAAGAACTGGGAGATCTCCCTGCCCCATTGAGTAATTCCAGTAGTTGAAGGAGGCTTACAAAAAAGAGGGAGAGTGATTCTTTGCATGGGCTGACAGTGATAGGACAAGGGGAAATGGTTTCAAACTAAACCAGAGGAGATTTAAATTAGCTATTAGGGTGAAATGCGTTCCTCAAAGGGTGGTGGGGCACTGAAACTGTTGCCCAGAGAAGCTGCAGATGCCCCATCCCTGGAAATGTTTGAGGCCGAGTTGGATGGAACTTGGAACAGCCTTGGTCTTGTGGGTGGCTCATGGCAGGGTGGTTGGAACCAGGGGACATTTATGGTCCCTTCCAACCCAAGTCTTCCTATGATTCCATGTATGACAGCTCTCACTGTATGACATGTACACAGATGAGTTTCTCCCTTTTTGAGCCTGTTTTTATTAAGATTAATGGTGAAATTCCCACCAATGAGCTCAGACTCACCCTAAAGGTTTAGGGCATAAACAAATTGAAAGATTCAGGAGCCACAGTAATTAGTATCGAGAAGAAAGTGCTGCTAAGCTTTTGGAGAAGATTGGTGCCCTCAGTGTTCTTGTTCCATTTCTCAGTGAATTCATGTGTAAAATGTCATTATTCCTTTCCATCTCTCTCTTTTGTTTTTTTAACTGAACTTTGGCTGTGCTTTTGCGTAACATCAAACACAATTCCTGCTCATAAAAAATCCAGTCTGGCAAGAAGTATTGTTTACTTAGACAGAAGTCTGTGTGTAGGTGATATAATCATCCCTCCATGAAATCCCCATGGCACAACCTTGTTGGGGGAAGGATGGCTCTTGTTCATGAGATACAGGTTGCATATGGCATTGTCAGCTTGTTGTGGGCAAAATGTGGAGAATTTTTTCTCCCCTGCCCCTGCATTTAGTAGTAATGATGTACTTGGCTTAACAAGGAAGAAATTGGTCCTTTTTTCTTCCTTTTATTCTTTTCTTTTTTAAAAATTATTTTATTTTTTTTTTTGTTTTTCAGTAACTTAAACTTTAAGAAGTTTTTGGCTTCACTGCCTTTGATTACAAAGTGTGATGAACAGCAATTTGTAATAAGCAACAACTTGCATTAGTGCATCAAATATGCTGGGGTTCCTTGCAACTTTTATGGAAAAAATGTTTTCCTTCAATACAAACACTTCCTTTCCTTGAAAAAAACAAACAGCAACTCCAGAGCTGGGCTCCACAGCAAATGGTATGTTCAAAAGCTGAAGGGTCCATGATGTAAATCCTGATGGGGACCCCACAGCCCTTGCTCCCTGCCTGGCATGGGAGGCTGCCCAGCCCTGTATGCGATGGGAGATTCCCCCTGCTCAGGTCCTGGTCCAATGGGCTCGTCCCTCCAGCTGCTCTTCATTTTCCTTCCCTCTCCATGTCAGTTTATCTCCCCCCCTTCACATCTTTGCCCCTTCCTTTGTTTTTCCTTTCAACTAATCCCTTCCTGCTTTTACCCTGGCCCCTTCTGTGTTACATACACACACACACACACACACATACTTTTCTATCCAGGGAAGTTAATTTAGATTAAGGGAAGGGATAGATTTAAGAAAGAATATTTGTCCCTTAAAAACTCCACACAGAGATGCTCTAATTCTGGAATAAAAGCATTTTCAAATGAACACAATTCTTTGTATGCAGCAAATTAAACCAATTCAGTTTGAAATCCTTCTGCTAGGATTGCAAGTGCTCATCTGATCATACACAAATTTAATTGGGAACATCTCCCCATGCCAAATTTGCCATAAAGACAAGATCCTGTTCCACTCCCAGGCTTGCACGGATACCCCTCCAAACCATTCAAAGAAAGCAATACATCTGCCTCCCAGCCATCCATGAAGAAATCAGGGAGCTAACATAATATCTGCAAGCCAAACTCTGCTCACTCTTCTGTAGTATTCATCTGTTTAGACTGCAAACTCTGGGGTGAGAAAAGTTTCTCCCTCTGTTTTTTATGTGGTGCCTGGCACAGAGAGATCCCAGCCTTCATTGTTGGGCCATGGCAGAGCAAACAAAGAATTCAGAAAAAAGAGTTGGACTTTCACAAGTGCCTTCACATCCCAGGCAAACTGAACTCCCTGTGACATCTGCAGGGCAGCAGTTTCACCCCACCTGACTTTAGGAACCAAACTTAGCCAGCTGCTCTCAGAGGCCTTTTTCAAAGAAACCTGAGAGAAATGGGCTCCCCTAGAGATATGAGAGAAAACGTCCAGAGCAGATACCACAAAACTCCTCCCCAGCAAGCCTGAGAGCCACAGGATTGATCTTGCCTCAGTTAAGTGCCTCGGGCTGTATTCCCAAATACACCTACAGGCACTTTCCCCTGACACAGCGGAAATTTTATGACAAAAAGAAGAAGAATGCCACAAATAGAAAAGGAGTGAGAAGAGAACATGCCTCAAATTTGCATGGAGCAAAATCATGAAAGTTGAACTGAGCAAAGATTAATATCCATTTTAGTAGCCAAGTCTTCAGGCAGTGAGTAGCTCCATGGCTGCTCATGTGCTCAGTGAGTGGCCACTTCACATTTATGGTGGTGTTGGGATGCAGCCTTTGGTCTTCCCACCCCAAAACTACAACTTAGTGGGCCACACCAGCAGAAAACCTCAGTGCAACACTGGGCACTCCTGCAGAGAGCTCCCAGCCCCAGCATCCCAGCTGTCTTAAGAGATCTTGGATTAACTCCTGAGTGCAGTATTTGGAGATCCCAGGGCGACAGCTGATTCTTCAAAGGATTGAAGCTGTCCAGTTGTTCTGGTTCAGCTGCCCAAGTGTTGTGAATGAGGAATCACAGAAAATAGGTACTTGACTGCAAAAAGAAGCCAAGCTACCCATGAATTCTTCCATGGTCACTCACTGTTCTGCTGCTTGCACTGAGACAAAACGTGCTCATCAAGGCCAGAGGTGACACCACAAAGAGAAGGCATGGCTCCCCTTGTGGTGGTGACTGTCCGTGGTGCCTGAACAGCTTTGGAAGATAACCCAGAGGACAAAGCACAGCCTCTAAGGTAATGTCTTTGGAACAACTCCTTGGCTCTGCCAGCAATCTGGGATAATGAGCCCCGACATTAAGTTTTGCAGCTAACAGAGTTTTGCTATATATCTTGTTGCTTATCTGTAGATGGCATTTGCTACTTGTTATGCAGGAAGAGCCCCACACAAACAGCAGCATGTTTTCCTACCTCTTTCAATCTCTTCTACAAACTTCTGTGGAACAGAGGTTACATCCTGCTTCAGAATTACTCTCCAGTGCTCACAAGAATGCTTCTAAGCCTGAATATCTGGCTGGAAAGCTGGCCAGACCTCTCTTTACCATTAGGAAATCCACTGAAGTTCCAGATTTAATGGGAGAGACAGGAAATGACCTGTAGCATCAACAACCATTGACATTAATTTCAGCTGAAAGGGGACACCAGCAGCCGAATACTCGTGCAAGCTCATTTCCTCTCCACAGCTGTCCCAGTCTCCAGTTCAGCTAAACTGGAGTTCAGGGCTGTGGTGAGACATGTTGGTCATATCTATGCTTGTAAAGTAAACAAGAGCACAGCATGGTGTGTGTTCTTATCCTAGCCCAATTTATATTTTGGCCCAGGCACAGTGACTGGCGCTGGGGAGAGGATGTCAGCTGGGTTTCTCCAGGGTTTCTTGGGAATGATGGCTCCTCAGCAGCCCAAGCTATCATGCTTAGTGGTCTCAGAGGTCCCATACAGCCACATGTCCCTCTTCTCTCCTGTACTCACTCTTCAGCTTTCTGAACCACCCCAATCTCTTACAGCACATTGTCAATGTCACCCACAAGTGCATGGACAAATTATTATGCTGGTGGTCCCAAGTGAGATTCCAATCTCCGAGTCTCAGAACTCAGTCCTAAAAGACAACAGATTTGCCAAGAGAGAAAAACAAACCAATACCTTCCTGAAAAATTCCAACAACAACACATACATGTTTAGGAACAGGCCTGGGACTGCCTATGACCCCAGGCAATCCCAGAGGTTGTATGATCTCCTGCAGTTATTAGTGGTCATGGGAAGGTTGTCCCTGCCCATGACAGAGAGTTGGGACAAGATGACATTTAAGGTTCCTTACAACCCAAACCAGTCTGTGATTCTACGATTCTATGAAGACAGGGACATCCATGAGCAATTGAGATGCCATTCCAAGTAGTGCCCTGTTTCATTGCAAGTGTCAAATGGCCAGTCCAAAGGGCTATTACCAGTCCAGGATTGCTAAGGCTTAAGGCATTGAGAACCAGGCAGGTTACTGCAAATCATGCCGATTTCATCTATCTATAAATTGACCATCCCTTTATTTTGTTCTTTAAGGAGATTTCATATGAGAAAATAAACCTGGAAGAGTCAGGAACCTCAGGCAGTTATGTTCCAGCTAAGGACGTTGTGAGGTCTTCCTCATCTCTAGCTGTGAAGCCCATGAACTCCAGAAATCCTTCCTCATACAATAGATACCAGGATCTCTTGTGCTTGGCCCAGAAGAAGCACACAGATGTCCACTGCTGGCTTTTCTCTTGGTCTAGGCTCTCATAAAGCTTCCACAGATGTTTGCCTTGGGGTTGAAGCCTCTTCTCAAGCAGCTTAGTGCAAGTAGGTCTCGCAGCATGCTGCTTTGCTGAACTGGCAGAAAGCTTCCCTGTATATTTTTGTTATTTGGAGAGTGATTTTCTCATGAATTGAAATAAATGACTGAACTTGTTTATGTTACATTATGGAAAGGGATAAAGCCATCTCTGCAGTTTCTCCTGCTCTGTTACATATATATGCACCAAACGGGCGCTTTGGAAAATCCCCCCTGAAACCAGAGCTCTAACGTTAGCAGCTAATCTCTGGGGACTAATCTTCAGCCACTGTCAGTCGGCAGCAGCTCTGCATGTGCTGGCTCGGGATTTGGCCCCAGCATCAGGGGTCTGCTGTGCAGCAGGGGACCAGAAAAGGGCCCAGAAAAGGACACACTGCTGCCACGGAGACTCTTTGAGCTGTGTGGAAATCAGGTGCATTTTTATTGCTGAAAATATTTGAGGAGCTAAAAAAAAAAAAAAAGACAATGCTACTTCTGCTTTGCATGTCATTGCCTGCTTCATCTCCCCAGAACAGCTCAGTGGTCTCAGCTCAGGGGTCACCTTCCCCTTCGCTGTCCCCATCAACAGTGTGTGTTTTCTGTTGGGAAGGAGAAAGAAATGAGAGAGGCTGCTTTGAGGGTGGGAGAGGTCACTCATTTAAGGCTGGTTCTTAATCCCTTTTCTGCTGCAGACTTCCTGCGTGTCTGTAAAAGCAGATCTAACCAGGAACCATGGCATCTCTAATATTATCCTTTAGCAGGTGATGTCTCAGTTGCTGCTCCATGAGCCAAATGAGACCTATCAAATCTCCTGTGCCCATTGGGAAAGGCAAAAGTAGAGGCATCCCACTTTTCAAAGTATTTCTGCATGTGCTTTCCCCCCCATATTTCAGGTAGAAAGACATTAAAAAAGAAGCTTTTTTCTCCATGCAGTTTCACATTTTAAAATTCTTTCTTCTATTTTTTTTCCCAGTAGGTTTAAGTGATCAGCAGTTTTCTCTGAGGGTTCAGAAATCTTTTTTATTTTTTCAGCAGTAGATGGAGTAGAGTGAGGGAATAATGAGCATAAAAATGTGAATTAGAAAGGAAGGAAGAGAGGAGGGAAGGAAAGAAAGAAGAAAAGGAATAAAAATCTAACTCATTTAAAAATGGCTTTTCAAAAATCTTACCTTTCTGGTAAAAATTAAAAGGTAATTGAAAATTATTTTTCTGCAAAATATTTTCTTATTGGTGAATCATGTCTTAAGTATTTTTGCCTCAAAAACATTTGCTTTCATCCTTATTTATTTCTGCATTAAATGAAAGCAAGCTGAGATGTGGGAAATTGCTTTGATGGAAGGCATTTTCTGAAATCTGCGTATTGCTTAAATTCCATTCCAGATCTGTTTTAGACTTATCCAAATTGAACGAAACCTGCAAAGTGTTTGAATTTCACCCATCAGTGCTGTTAATCCCTCTTTTCTTTCCATCACAAAAGAAGAAAGGTTTCATCTGTGTCCCTGGGAGGCATCAGAAAGATGAAGCCCCTCCTTACCCCACATCTAATTTTTTTGAGGAGACTCAGCTTCCAGGATGCTCAGGTACTGCTGGCTGGACTGTGCAAAGGACTCTGAGATGTGTGTCTTCCCCTCCAACTACAGGCAGAATCTGTGCTGGTAATAACCTTTGGGGCTGTGATTTGAGTGATGAATTTCACGCTGTTTCAGTGGGACACAGACCCGGGTCCTAAGCTGAGCCTCCCTCGAAGGCAGACCTGGCCTGTGCCCCCCACAGATGCTGAGGTGTGAGCAGAGCCAGTGCCCAGTGACGTCCTGCACTGCACTAACCAGACCCCGTCAGCCTCAGCTCTACCCTGAGCCAGAGGAGGGCATTTCTGGCTTCAATAGCCTTTAAATTATTTTCCTTCCACAACTGTATGTGGTAGCCCTATGGCAAAGGGCTCCTCCTCTTAACTGCACACTGGGGAAAATGGCTCTTCTTTTGTTTCTTTTTTATTCTCTGAACTTGCCACTAACTAGTTTCATCTGATGTCCTGTGGCTCTTGTGTTAGAAAAGACAGCAAACAGTCATCTTCTATTCACATTTTCCAGTCTTGTGATCTCTATCATATCCCCTTCAGTGGTGTCTTTCCCTGCCTTCCCCAGCCTGGGGAATCAGAGTCCATTTAATTGCACTCCTAGTCTGTTTGAGAATTGAATTTATCTGTTTAGTCTATTCTTAATCTATTGTTAGGGTTTGATGGCCTGGAGCCACCCTGGTGTCTGGTCTGTGCTAGACTGCTTTATAGGGCCCACCAAGAAGGAAAACCTCTGGACATAAGCTCAGCAGAGGCTGGATCCATCTCATGGCATCTTGGACACCAAAGCCCACCCTGAACTACTCTCGAAGGATGCCAGTCCCACTCATTGACTTGACAGGCGAGCTAAAATGGTGATTTTCCTCATTCAGTCTGATAACAGCAATGCCAAAAATTAGGAGCCTGGGCCCATGAACACCTTTGCCCCAATAAAAGGCAGTGCTCAGTGAGAGGATGTGCCGTTCAGCAGAGCAGGGAGCAGACTCAAGCAAGACACCCTTCCCTCCCTCTCTGGTCATCACCGTTTGGATTTTGCCCCAACCTTGTGTATCCACCCCTCTGTGGTCAACATCCTATGACCTTACAAGTGACACTGGTGCTGAGGTGACTCTCACTGGTGGGGTGCTGCGAGCCTGCCCACAGTGCACTGCACCAGCCCACACTGCTAATTGTTTTTCCTAACTGATTTTCTTTCCTATCTCTAATTAATTCAGTCCTGCTCATTTGCGGTCGCGTGAAGTGCCACACGATAATAAGCAGCAGAGGAACGTCTCGTTGGAGCAGAGGGAGGAGGGCTCAGCATCTGGCAGAGGCTTTGCAGGATCAAGCCTCTAAGTGGCTGCAATTCAGTGACGATTTAGCTTATTTGACCTGTGAAACGTATCCCAGGAACGCGTGCTTACAGCTGTCTCTCGTGCACACCTCCTCAGCATCAGAAACTGCTTATGACTTCCTTTCATCTGCACCAGATGGTGGCTGTGACACCAGGGCCCTGTCTTTTTTTCCATGCCATCCACACAGGACTTGACAGAGTGAAGAAGAAAGGTACTTCTACCTTGGATAGACCTGCCAAACGTGCCCTGAAGACCCCACACCCTGCGTCTGCTAATTGCACCAACATTGTCTTGCAGCATAAACCACTCCAGCTCTCTGTTTTCTTTCAAAGTGTATTTGTTTTACAGCTGACATGTTTATATATGTTAACTGTTTGCTATAGATATCTGTCAGCTTCAACTGGCAAAACCAAAAAAAAAAAAAAAGAAAAAAAAAAAGAAAAAGAGGGGTTGGCTCTAGGCCAGAGGTATGTTTCTTAAAAGCACTTTGCTTTTTGTCACATGGTTTTGCATAGAAAGAGAAATGAGAGGGAGGGTGGACTGGCAGAGGATATTGTGCTTTAAGTACTCTGAAAAAATTTCATATGAAATTGCACTCTACTTTTCAGATATTAGCCCAAGAAAAATAAAAAGTTATTTTATAGTCTTAGAAATTATACACAAACATTGGTATACTGTATGTCATAAAAACTGCTCTAAGGAGGGAATCACGCATTATGCTTTTCGAAATATGACTTTTATGAGCTGCCTCTGATTGTAACCAGAATGTTTTTTAATGAAATAGAAAATGTGTGTTTGTGTGTTCGTGTGTGTGTGTGTGTTTTGTGCATACATACAATAAGAGGATGTGTCACTGAGAAGGAGACAACTACTAAAAAATGTTCTTTACTCAGCCCAGAGGTTTTCATCTTTCTTCTTTTCAAAGAACAAAGACCACAACTACTCCTGCTAGTAAGAGGAAAGGCAGAAGTGTCCATTTCTTCAAACTTGGAGAGAAATCAGAAAAATTTCCTGAGATTTTTTTTCTTCCTTGCTTTCCTCTCAAATGAGAATATGGGCTAGTGCTGTGTAAAATCCTCTCCCCTTTGAGATAAAACCACTTAAGGATGAAAGTGGAGGGAGATGAATCTATCCCCAGGCCAATGATGTTGGCTCAGGTTTCTCATATATGTTTAAAAAGGTCTTAAACGGGAATTACAAGATACTTATGCCTTCTGCCAGTCCTTACGCCCAGTGCCTAATTGCTCCTGGTTGATGGGACTCGCTATCTCCTGGGCACTTTTTACACTGTGAGATGAACAGGCTTGTCATGATGACTGGACTTTTTCTACACCTTCCCTGCCCAAAAGCAGGGTGGGAAGTCGGACGGTGACTCATCCTATGCAGGATGAGTCTTGCTTTTAAGAGTGCCTGAAATCTTTCCAAATAGGCAGTCTTTACCTCTTTGAGACTTAAGTAGTGCATCATTTTCTGGAGTTTCAAGTCTTTTTTATTTTACTGAATGGGAATGCTCCTCACAGGGCAGAAAGCCATCAAATCTTTCCAGATAGGCTGTGTTTTCCTTCATTTGTGGTTAGGACAGGGCTGAGCTCAAGCTAATGACCCCAAATGAGACACAAATTAATGCTGCTTGGACACAGAACCATGTTCTTTCAACCTTACAGCTTCTGACCCATTAACAATGGGTGCTTGAGCTGAAATTGGACCTGTTCAGAAGAAATGATGGAAGACTTCGTGCCTGCAGTTATGGAACAAGGGGTCCAGATGTCTGGGATCTGTTTGTGTCTGTTACTTGCAGCTCAGTGATTTATTAGCAGGACTCTGGACACAGACCATACTGGGCAACCCCTTCTTAGATCTTGGGCTTCAGAGAGCAGGGAAGGCAGACAGACAGTTTGCAAGGGAATCAAAAGCACTTTGAGTCTTAACTGCTGCCTGAGTCATCTCACAAAAGGCATACAGTACAGCAAACTGTTGCCCTGCAGACAAATTTCATACAAAATGACTGTATAAAGCACCAATGTTTATACATGAGGCTGATGTGGGTTGAAGGGCTGTTTGAAATGACTGTGGATAGTTATGTAATTATTTGAGAACAGTAGAGCATAATAAGTTAATATAAACATTGAAGAAGACAGTATGAGTTCACTGGATACTTACGTGAATCTGTCATCTCTCTTACAAATGCCTTTCTTCAAACATAAACCATGTACTTTGTGGCTAAGAAATCATAGGTGCCCAGTTGTGTCCGATGGGGAAACAGGGAGATGGATAGACAAGGGGAAAATAGCTAATCTCCATCTGGAAGGGCTGCTGGGCATTTGGTGTTTGCCAGCTCTTTGGACAACCCCTTGATGTCCAGCTGCTTGGGTACCGGGTCTGAATCTGACTCTTTGTCAATCCTAGCATGTAAGATGAGCTCCACAACAACGTGTGGAAATAATTGGTACGTGAGGCAGAAAGTGATAGCAAAGGTTGTGTGGAGGTAATGCCTGGGTGAACTATGTGGACTTCATAAGCCTCAGAGCATCATCAAGGATGTAAAACAGGCAATGCCTCCTTATGGGTGACTGGTGGCAGGTCTGCTCTAGTAATTTATGTGACAAGTAGGTTGCTTTTTCCATTTAATGTGGTATTAACCAGAACGGCAGAAATTATGATGTGAAATCTTTTGAAAAGGTAATAACTAAGAATGATAATCTTGTGGTTAGTGCATTTGACTGCCTTCCCAGAGAGGCTTCCTCTTCAACATATTTCTGATAAAATATCCACTCTCTCATTGGTCTATTTCTCCATTTGGAGTATATAAGGACATATACTAAAAATATGGTGTTTTTCTAACCGTTTTCTATTCAGATTGAAAGTTCTTCAGGGAGAAGCTTTGTGCTATCACAGCACCTGACACATGGAGTCATGTTTCACAGGAAGCCCCTGTGTTCAAAAGATCACATTTTCAAATTTTCTTTCTCCCCCTCTTTAGCTGAAATAATGTTTTTTATGCAAAAAGGGAGTAATTCATCTGGGAAAAAAAAAAAAAGAGTGTTGTTTATATTTTTTCCCCTCAAAGGCAGGCCCCTTATTTTTGACTGCATGATATGCTATGTGTGAATGGGAGCCTGGCATCCAACAAATCAAAAGGATATGGTTTAAATAATGATTACAATAGTACAACTTCTCCTTCAAAATCAAGTACACTATAATCCAATGCTGATGTAATTCGTCACAGGTTTGAAAGTATGTGACAGCTGACATACACCACTGAGTACAAATAAGGCATAGTCAGGGTCTCTTCCTGGAAAAATTAACTTAGAATTGGTATTTTCTGGACCAGAGCTTGCATTTTTCAGTAAGTTTGTCTCTCTTAAAGGACAAATGAAACAGAGATGCTGGAAGAACATAAGGAAGGAAAATGAGGCAGTTTCAAGCCTGATAAGGGGTTTTTTTTTGTTCTTTGTTTTTATTTAGTTATTGCACAGTGTATCTCCCCCTGCTAAGCACGGAAAGATGAGAAGAGTGGTATCTACATCAGCAAGCTGGTGGTATGTGTTAAAGTGAAAAGTGAGGCTAGGAATCAGGATTAAAATCTACTTTGGCCATGGCTGGTTTGTTGTCACAGAAATTCAGTGTCACTGTGACCTTACACCATTAGGAAGAGCTGTAGCATTCCTGAGAAAAGTCACAGCAGCCATCCCACCTAGGAGAAACTGTCCAGAGTAGAATCACAAAATCACAGAACTGACATTAAAGATCATCTCCTTCCAACCCCCATGCCATGGTCAGGGACACCTTCCAGTAAATCAGGTGGCTCAAAGCCCCATCCAGCCTGGCTTTGAGCATGTTCATGGATGATGGGGCATCCACACTGAGCTGCTGTTTCCAGAGCTCTAAGCTGCCACCTGATACCCAGCAGCAATGCCAAGGCTGTCTTTGCAGTCTGCATCACAGAGGGAAGCTCAGAGTCTTCCCAGGCAAAAATGGTCTTGACTTCACAGTACAAAAAAGTTCAATAAGTTTTGTTTTTACTCCAAGGCAGATCCAAAACACATTTTGAAACTTTGAAAGCCATCGTAAAATGGATTCACTGTCTTCCTGCCAGCTACAGTCAGCTGATTGGGCTGCAGACAAAAAGAGCCAAGTTGCCGTAAAACACCCAAAACAGAGCAGAGCACACAATTTTGTTTACAGTGACCCAAACTTCTATAACTCTCCTTGAAATGAAAACCCACTAAGGACTGTTCTCAATTAATGGGACATTTGTGAGCACAACCACACATAGACAAGTTGGGGCTGGTCCTAGTCCACACTCTAAGGGGGCAGCTGCTTTGAATTCTGGTAAAAATTATAGTGGCTGAAGGCAGAACTGGACCTGCTGAGAATGGCGGTGCAAAGATCCTGCCACGCATTTGGCACAAAGCCACACAGACTGCTGCAAATCATTTGGGAAGCTCAAGGGGTGAGGTTTGGCCCTGGAGGAGCCTTGTCCTCCTTCTGCCAGGGCATGGGAATTCATTCTGCATTTTGCAGACCAGCCCATTGCAATAGGACAAGCACCTTTGTCCTATTCGTGCATTTCCAAGAGGATGTCCTCATGATGAGATCATCATCATGATGGTTTGCCCCTCCTGAAGGTTTGGTTTGGGTTTTCTTTTAATATTTCAGTATCTTCATCCTCTACCCACACAGAGAATTCAGAGCTTCCCTTTGCCAGCCTTATCTTGTCTGTGATGGTGCTTCACACTCCCCTCTCTTCAAACTGGGAACTGAACATGAAATTTAGGGAAGAAATTGTTCCCATCACACTTACAGTAGTTGTAATTTGCTGGGATCTCAGTAGATTTCTCAAGGCTTAAACCAGTATTATTGAGAGCTATGTAAATCCCTGAGAACAGAGCTGATGATTCTGCTGGAATAGGGAGCTTTATCCTTATTTTAACACAGGTTTCTAAAACAAAGACAGCCATATGCTTAGAACTGAATGAGGCTGTTGTTACCCAGAAAGAGACCTTCTTTCCAAGGCTTACACCATGTTTTCTTAAATTTTCGAAGGACAAAACCCAGCTATTTTAATGAACCTAACTCAATAATTCCTAATCCTTAAATTAAACACTAACAGTGAAACTCAAAAACTGGCCTCCCAAGTTTCAAAACACAAATCATGACCAGAACCCATTGGTAAACATTCCTGAAAATAAGTTTTGTTTTGTTTTCCCCCTCATGCTCTGCTGAACCTTGGAAAAACTAACTCACTCCTAATATTAATCCTAGTATAAACAGATTAGGAGCTCCCCTTCCCCCTCCTCTGCAAAATATAATGCCTGTGAAAAGATATTTTTTTGCATCAATGAAACCTGAACTTGTCTATTTTATGGACACCTTAAAAGTAAATTCTCTCTTATTTTCTTATTTTGAAGCCTGAGACAAAAGTTAAATGTGTTAACTTTTAATTTTCTTTTTAAGTTAAAAGTTTAATGTGTCATAAGAAAGGTGATACCTTTTTTGCATCCATTTGATTAACAGAATTTGTGGCTTTATCAGAAAGAGCAGATCCAGCCCTTTTCCTCCTTAAATGAGGGTGTGCCAAGCATCCAGTTGGAGATATCTCCCTGTTCCTTTCTCAGCAGCAGTGTGTGACACAACCCATTAGTAGCTGAACGAATGCTGGGGAAGAGTGTTTTGAGCCAGACATCTGAGCTGGGGTTTGATTCCTCACAATTCATTAACTTTGAGGCATTATTTCAGCAGCTCCATGGGCTCTACATTTGGCATTTTTTCTCTGCTCTCCTGCCCTTGAGGCAACACTAATGCCAATGGAAAGAATCAGCTTTCATCCTTGCAGATCTTGTACCAAAATTCCAGTGATGTGCAAGGGGGTCCTTTCCCACCCAAGCGCAGCGTGATTCCTGTGCCCTTTAACAAGTGTGACTCCCATGGCTTGGGCTTGGTGTGTTTACCCAGGGTATAAGGTGAGGTAACATCCAGGGAAACTAGAAAATGACTTTATCACATTGAAAACACTGGCAGAGAAAGCTTCCCCGGAGAAGCCGGAGTTGCTGGCGGACGCCCTGCTCTGTCTGTGTCGATCAGACACCCCCCAAGGAAGAGAATGCACCTCCCCGCATCGCACATGACTTACAAATCTCAGATAACAGCATGTGCTCCAGATTTACAGCCAAAAATGGACATCTTGGGGTATGGAGAACTGCAGTTTATGAACATTTGGTTTTATGTTGGGTCAGACAGAGTTAAAGACAATCTTGGAGCATAGATTGGGCCATCTGTTATCAAGGGAATGGCTGATCAGAAAGTGTTTGTACTTTAACACTTCAGGCTCAACTCCTGCAAATGCCAAATCTTGGAAGTGACTTTATTTCTGCATGTGAAGATGTTGTTCACAGATATAAACTTTGTAAGCTGGGTGTGTTTGAATTAGGAAGGTGGCTAGGCAAGGCAAGGTGCTGAGGCAGAAGGAAGAAGAAAACAAACAAGGAAAAAGCAAAAAGAGAAAAAGATAAAAATAAAAGACAGATAGATAGAAAGACAGAAAGATATCGGCTATAAGGGAAAAATCTGCCAAGATAGAAGTTTTGACAGATTCTAGGAGGTGCCAGACCATTCCCCAGGCCATAATTCATGGGTCTCACCTCTTTCTCCTGTATCCGTGTTCTGGGCACAACGACACCATTTGCAGAAGAACAACTCAGGGTGCTGCAGTCTGACAGGGATTAATCATTTCCCCAGTGCATGAAAGGTAGCTTCATCAAAGGTATGGCACCAAGTATAAAATCCTTAGGTCACATAGCCTCTGAGGGAGATCTAGTAACCCTCTGCTCTGCTGCAATGCCTGAAGGTCAAGCGGCTTAAAATGACTTTGGAAAAAAGCTGAAGTTTGTTATGCCAGTAAGGTTATGGCAAGGCAGGGGGAAACAGAGAATAAATAGCTAATTTCAAGAAGTATCCCAGCACAAGTGCCATTACTATTCCTGTGGGTAGATTTTCCTAGCAGCCTTTCTGCTGGAGAACCGAGTACCAGGAATCAGCCTTCAAAAACCTTCCCCTCCCTGCACGGCTGACTCTGACTCCCCCCATGTGATTTTTAACTTTTTCCTGCACAAGGCAGTATTGTGCTCATCAAGAATATGTGCTCAAGTTTCTTAGTGTGTTTCAGCATCCTCATCAGCAGAGATGGCTCTTAATCACACTTGTTCTCTAATGCTGACAAGAACTGCCCCACAATTTTACATAGCTTTACCCTTGCCTTTACCCTTGCTAAATATTATGGCCCATTGAACTGCCTTCTCCATGTAATGCTGCAGATTTTTCAGTGTTGCACAACAGCAATGACTGATGAAATTACCAATCAGCCTCAATAAATTATACTGTGACAAACAGCATTACTAATGGCATGTTAATCCCTCTGTGTTGCCTTCACAAAATCTCATAAAGGAGTCCTCAGTTCTTCTCCAGAGTACCACTAGATGCACAGAAATCACTTTGATGTGATCCATGGCATGATCCAAAGCAGGGAGAAGCTGTTCATTGCTTGCTCTTTACTTAAAAAGAGTTAGAATCATGCTTGAATCTCTTGGGATGTGTAAAGTAGTGGTCACATGCCCGGCAGGAAGGCAGAAAAGTGCGGTAAGTAATAGAAGCAATTTTTAATCAGAAAATCTTACAATCTCAATGGGTTCCCTTTTCTCTTTTTCTCTTTTCTCTTTTTTCATAAAGGTGTGGTGGGTGGGAGCTGAGAAGAATTGAGGTTACTGACAGAGAGCAGACAGCAACATATGGACATTTGACAAATTAAAGAGATATTTATTACTTTAATATCTTAAAAATGCCTTTTAGCCTCCACTTTTCAGCTATTAGAAAAATACAAATTGGCTTGGATTTACATTGCTGATGAACCATGGAAAGTCTGAGTATCCTAAAGTGATTTAATTGTGTGGCTTTAGACCTTGCCTCCCTGCACAGCTCTTATCAAACACTGGTGATTAAAGGTTTGTAGAGGTTTTGTCAGCAGTGTAGGCACCTCATGAGGGCTGCTTATCTCAGTCTGGAGACTCATTTCTCTACATTGCCTACAGTCCTGCTTAGCCTCCTAATTCAGCATTTTAAATAAACTCCTGAAGAGGCTTGCTTTCCACCATTGGCATAAAATCCTAATTTTTGCATCCAAGTAGGGCACCTCTGAGCAGTGATGCATACATCTCCTTCCATGATCCCAGATCTGGAGCACTTCCATAACTAGAAGATATTTACACACTCCAGACTGAGTGGCTGCCTAGGATTTTTTATGTTCCATCAGAACATTCATGGAATATGTGATGTCCCCATTAAATGCTCACTCTGCTGATTTGCTGCTGGCCAGGACAGGAGTCCTGTCACAGCAAATTACCCTCCCCTCCTTGTCTGCAGGCTCAGCTGCACGTCAACTTTGGTGTGATACTGGTAAAATATACCAGGCATTTCTAAAACAGTGTAAATTAGACTAAACTTAGACCACATGATGTCTAATCAATCCCAGTTTGGTGGGATGTGCAATAAGAGCGCTACAGCCAAAGATTAATAACAAACTCTGTGCCAGCTGCACAGAGGCCTGTAATGAACCTCAGGGAAATCCAGGAACCCTCACTGCCCTGTAGACCCCTGTGTATCACCATGCTTTGCCTGCAAAGACACATTTTAATTGAGGTCACCCTCAGCACAGCCACAGATCACTGAATATATAACAACTAGAGTGTGTGTGTGTGCGCGTGTGTGTGTGTGTGTGTGCGTGTGTGTACGTGAAAGGAAGCTCCAACTTTTGGACAGTTAGAGCCCAAAATGCTCTGATTGTGGTGTTCTCAGCCACCCAGCCCACAAAGGCTCCTCTCTGTCCACTGAAGACTCTGATGACTCTCTCAGGTACTTTTTATCTGTCAAATGGTTTTTGACCAAAAGTCACTGAGGTGTCTCCTCTGGGAACCCCATCTCACTGGGACTTGAGGGAGGAGATATCTGCCTTGGGAGGCAACCCAAAAATGAGATCAAGTGACTGTGATTGCCCCCAGACTTTGTGCTGAGTTTAGATCAAGGACAGATGGTGACAGTGTCTCAGTTTGCTTGCTAGGCTTGTGGTTAAAGGCTTCCCAGGAGAATGGAGACATGGGTCTGCCAAGCTGAGCCCTAACCACGAGGCTCCACAGCACCTGGGGTAGGGGACAACATTTGCTGGGGTGCAGCTAGTGACTCCAGAGGGAAAGGTGGCCCAAAGGAACAGGCATGACCTCCATGCAAGGTAAGACAAGGCAGGAGGGAGCAGGGAGCTGGGGTCCGATTGCTCTGCTTATGGCACCACTAATCATTTAGGATTCATGCTGAGGAAGACACCCTGTCAGCACCTCTCTGCTTGTCATCTCTGTTGGAGGCTCTTCTGCCTCCTTTCCATTATATCTATACATGAAGAAGGTATGGCTAATACAATGCTCAGGGTGTTAAAATCTAGAATGCCCTGTTAAACCCCATATCAGTCCTTTAAAAACTGTTCTACCAGCTTTAGAAAAGATATTTTCAACATATATTTACAAGCTGAGGCTTTTTAAAGGCATAAATTGTCCCATAGCTTTCCTGGAAGAACAAGACAGACATTAATATATTCCAAGAACATAGGCAGCTTTGCTGGCTATACATGCTAGTTCAGTGTTTTTATGGTTTCCACACATCTTTTATCTCCTGTGCAGAGGTGTGAGTCATCCTTTTTTATTGAAGGAGTGCATATAATTAAAGTGGTGTAGTTCTACACTAAAAACACTTTCACAAGAGAGTAGAGCATGGGAATGTGTAAGAATACTTTATTCAAGCAGTTTTTATTTCCTCTGCTGAACAAACTGCATCACAGCCTCTAAGGATATGATCTGGAGGTCTAGACAATAACAAAGCTGTTTCTTTGTCCTTTAGTTCACCCTATTTTAACCAGACAGGAATTTTGCTCACGTCCAACTTCATGGTCTCAGCATAGCAGCAGAACACTGAGGCATCACCTGAGTCATTAGCAGGGCAAGTTTGATCCTCTGCTGATTTCAATGCAGTGACCCAGGGAAGAATATTCTGCTGGTTTTATGGCATATGAAATAGAGCCAGCTTCGCAGCCTGTTCCTTTTCTTGTCCTCTGTCACCATGGCAGCTGCAGCCAAGGACTGCCCTTGATTTGTGGAATCATAGAATATCCTGAGTTGGAAGAGATCCATGAGGATCATTGAGTTTAATTCCTGACCCTGCCCAGGTCAAACCAAAGAATCATACCATGTGCCTAAGAGCATTGTCCAAATGTTTCTTGAACTCTGGCAGGCTTGGTGCTACTTCCCAGAAAACCTGATTGTCCATGTGCTCGTCAAAACCCTGCGAATAAGTGGCCTTTGCTGTTACACTATCAGACAGCCAAGACCAAGGTTTGGTTATCCTGCAAACCACAGCAGGGGTCAGCTTGACTTTCACTTCCGCTGTGTCCCTGAACTATGCAGGGCTTTCATTCAGGGGCATAGCAAAATACAGCCAGTCCACCATGGGTTTCTTGCCCAGGAAAGCACTGCAGAGCTGGGGGGTATGAGTGGTGCCAGGGAAAATACCCTGGATTGAGCAAAATGCTGCTGATACTGGTGGTGACTCACAAAGGTCAGATTTCTCTGCCCCCATCTCCCACCCAGGTCATCCCAAGTACCAGAGTCTGGTCATGAAGGAATTAAAATTTCCTTCTCAGCTTTGCTGATGTGCTGATGAGCCCCCCAGCTTCAGCCCAGGCAGAGCTGCAAGTATCTGTGCAAAGAGATAAACTGGCTTGCCAGGACTCCAAGCACTCTGCAAGGCAGACAGGACGACTCCAGAGTATCTGACTGAGCTGTGAATGTTGCACTGGAGCCATCAGTGGGCTGATGTCTCTGACAAATGGGCTGCTGTGACTCTGCAGCTCACCCATCCCTGGTGCAAAACCACTGCCTGCTCTGCACCAGCTGCATCCTCTCCCAAAAAATAGCTGCTGGACACCACAGGCTGAAGCAGTTTCTGTTGGTCATTAAATACGTTTAAATGCAAGATAAAAAGTGACAGATCAGTGGGATGAAATTTGGGCTGGTGTTGCTCACAGGACCAAAGGCTGACAGACAGCATTATATCTGGAGAACCCACTCTTTTTGCTGATAGCTTTTAACTGGTTATCTGGCTACTTTTAACAAGGGACACGTGAGGGGAGACAAGAAGTATTTGGGTCAAGAAGGGCCCAGTGTGAGCAAAGTTCCCGTGGGAGTTGGAAGTTCAAACAAAAACAGAGACAAAGCATCCCCTTCTCAGTTGACTGTAACACTGACTGACACTACTGACTCCAAGATCATTAGTCTTTATCCACATTAATACAAAAGGTTCAGGACGTGGGATTTCAGACCACCTAGTAATATGCTATTGTCTGTAGTAATGTGATATTTGTTTGAATATGAAAACTGTTCTTATAACATAAGAGGTCTTGTTGGCAAGATCATCTACTGTGAATGAGGAAAACTGTATAAATGAAATGGTAACCTTTTTGCTCTCACTGCTTTCTTTGCTAAAATAGATAAACAATAGACTATTTCAGTCTCACAAACTTGTCTCTGAGTAAGACAGTTAACTCACAAGGCTGGAAACACTAGGCTGGACCTGAATCAGGGTTCAAGAGGTGAGAGGAGACACCTTCTATGGCCACATATAACTTTCAACTGGACAAAGTGTTAAGAGATGTGCACAGGGTCTCAGGCACATGGTGGATTCTTGGGGTAGCCTTAGGCAGGGCAGGAGTTGTATTTAATGGTCCTTGTGAGTCGCTTCCAGCTGAGGATATTATATGATTCTCTGATCCAAAATTTGCTGATGTTGCAGTGATAGCTATTTCCAACTGATCCCAGGTGAAAGTTGTCTGCCTGGACCTGAGTTTGGTTGCTTTCTCTGGGTTTTATTTTTATCTTAAATCAGTTTTAACAGGCATGAACACATTTACAAAAAAGGTTTGCCCTCAGTCTTGCTCATTTTCCCTGAGAGTCTTCCATATTTCAGTGACATTCCCCAGGGGAGCTGAGGGAGTGTTTACATTTGTTTCGAAGAGAAATGAAGATTACAGATTTTTAAAGTAGTGTTTTCCCACCCTCACTCTAAAGGGAAGCAAACACATGCATCAAACACACTGATGCTGGGATTTGCATTCCTCTAACTGCTCTTAAACAGATGTGCTTATAATTAGTGGACACTGTGAAATGCCAAGATTGGTTTAATACTGTGCAGTCCTGACAGTTGCTCAGTGGGAGACCTGCAGGTGTGCAAGGAGCTCTGACTTGGTTCTAGAAGAATATTAAAAAAAACCCTGCAAAAGTGAATTTGTGCTAAGTCCAAAATATCCCTTAGGGTTGTGGAGGCTCAAGCTGGTAACTGGTACCTTTTTCACGTCCAAGAATATCATGCAAAAATTTGTGGGCTTTTGCAGAGTTTTGATAGCTGCTGTAGATGAAGCCAGACAGAAGCTCAGTTCAGATCAAACTCCCCACCTCAAGCTCAAGCACTTGCAAATCCACAAGAACTTCTGAGATTTCATCCTGTGAAGAAGTCTCCCAGAGCCATGGATGAGCTCCGGAGAAGCTTAGGATGATCATCACTGGTGACATTACCGCTCAACACAGGCGGTAATAACAACACAGTTATAAACTTCAGGAGAATGTTGATTGTATTTTCTATTCCTGGAAGTGTCAGGTCTTGGAGGAGGTTTTGAAAAAAACCCAAAACCAAATGGAACTGACTCTTGCTGTGTTGCTATTCCTACTGAGTGAAGATATCCAGGTGCACTGGTGCTGTCCAGAGAGCACGTGGCCATGGAACTAACAGTTCATTTCTCTTAGTCTCAAATACAAAGTCAGGTGCCCAAATAAGCATTGGGAGCCCAAGAACTCTGTTGGGTTTGGATCTCAGCACTCAGAAGAGACCTGTTTTCTTTTACATCAATTTCCAGCTTTTTTTGGTAGAGCAATAGCCAGGTTTATGTACTGCCCTGTACAAGTCTCTCTCTAGGAAACTTAACCATCATATTTCCAATACGTCAATAACATCTTCCTTTATGGAAAGTTTGTGAAAAAGGGAGAGATGTTTGATTTACATCCATTCTCTCATGCCATTTTAAAACTTAATTCCAGATGAAACCAATCTAGGTAAAAAAAATGTAAATGACCACCACTACAAGCCTCTTCTTTTATAAACTCTGGTATCAGCTTCAATGGATTTTTCTTGTGACACACCGATGGAACTCAGTTGCTTAAATGTGGTAACCCAGAGCATTTGAGATACCTCGTGTGGCTCACCTGGCCCCCATCAGACCCTTTGGAGGCCCTGTGTGACACAGCCCCAGCCCATGTGGGTGTCTTACATCTCTTGCGCTCTGTCAAACTGTGCTGGATTACTATGTTTGGAAAATCGCGTCATGGACACAGCTTACAGGGTTGTCCTGTCACCATTGAAGGGACAACAAACAGTGTTTGAGCATATCTGTTCCCAGGCAGTGCTAGCTGGATTTATTTTTTTTAGATTTATGGTGCTTTGATCAAGCAGAAGGACACACTTTGGTGAGTAATGGCTTTTATCAATGGAAAATGTTAAACATGCTTTTTGGCACTTAAAGGTCCTGCTTGTACACCCCAAAGCTTATCTATTTTTTCCAGCTATACCAATTATTCTAGCAGGAGATACTCCTAAAAGCTTTGTTTTGCTTCTTGTGCTGAGTTGAAATTGATTCTTTGCACACATGAAGCAGCTCAGGAAGATGAGATAGGATTTAAATATTCTCTTTAAAACTCTCAGGTCCTGCTTTGCAATAAAACATCTGAAAGAGAAGTAGAAATTCATAAAGAACATGAAATAAATAATTCTTGAGAATACGTATTTCTTAAAATAATTTTTTTATTATACAATGCTAGCTCCAACCAAACTGTGCTCTAGTTTGCTGACTGAGAATCTGGTAAAGCTGATTAATCCAACAAGCATCTATGCTTTCTAATTTTTTTCCTGCTGCAAAATCAGACTGTGTTTTCCTCAGGGGTACACTTTTATTAAATGTCAGAGGAATTTTCTCTCCAGAACTGGTATTTTGGAGTTATTTTTGAGAAATTAACACTTGTTTTTCTCAGTCTCTGATCCTCAGCACCAATGCACACTGGCTAGCTTTGCATTTGCCCAAACAAATGATGGCATCCTCCTTTGTTTTCTGTGTCCAGCACGACTGAAGCTAGATTGTACGTTTGAATGTGGGAAATGACATACCACGTCCACCAGTTTACACGTGTGTCTGTTTAGGGAAGTGAATATAACAGAAGTATGAGTACTTTGGAGTAAAAATATGTGGAACTTTGTGCAAGAGAAACTTGGTGAATTTTCTTTCCTCAGCTGATCTTCTGCTAGCCTTTCTGAAGAACACTGGGGGCCAGGTCCCATTTTCTGGACAAAAGGGTAGGGAAAGAATTCTAAATATGCTGGCTGGGAAAGCCAAAATAATGTAAAATTTGCATAGTCTTGAGTTTTGTTTGAAACTTAGCTCGTTTTCCCTCAAGGATTTGCTTCAGTTCCCACCCTTTCTCAAGCAAACACAGTTGGGCCAATCCACAGTGAACTTGGACAATTTATGGCTCTGCATCAGTTCTGTGCAAAACTCTCTGACTTCAGATGGTTTTGACATGAAACCAGATGAAGAATTTGCTCCATCCCAAAACTTAGCATGCAATTCAGAGCAGGAACCCATGTGGATTGAAACTACAGCAAATGGTTTTGTAATCCCCTTCAAAGAGAAACAACCAAGCAGAGCAGTGGTTCTGTTAATGGTTCAAGGAAGCTCTGTTGATTAATGACTTCAAACTATTTGCAAACAAAAATAACTGGAAATCAGTTCAAAGGGATGTCACATTCCCATCACTTAGTGAATTTTGACTAAAATATGAACACGTTGACAACAGCTTATCTTGGATATGAATGTCTTTCACTGTATTTTGTATATTTCCATGCTGTCACAAACAGAAATTTTGCCATGCAGAAAAGTGTTACAATGTCCTAATGAATTTTTCAGAACATAGCAGTGGCACTAGGGGAAGTTGTAGTACTTGAAAATACATAGGACTAGATTGGTACTAGTATCTATCTGATTTTTAGCTTTTCCTTCCCAGAATTTATTTGGAAATTACCTTACCGCTTCTGGCATTAGGATTTTCAGATGTGGTTTGTGGAATAACCAATAAAGAAATGCAATTAAGCAATTACAGGGTTGAACACACGGCAAATCAAGTAAAAAACCTCAACCCCCACAAAAATACTAAGAAGAAATATATGAGCAATATGTTCACTTCTGGGAATCTCTAGTTCTGAAAGCAGTAGATCTAGAACTGGTCCATGATACTTGCATTTGTAGCCACTTTTCTTATTTTTGGCTGAAAGCTGATATTTTTCAATGCCCATCAAAGCTAAAGGACGGGTATCAGCCTATGCCGAGGTGCAGTCTGGTAAGTTTTGTGGCTGATGAAAGCCCTTTTAGCACTTTAGCCTTCAAAGCCATTCCTTGCTTTGTGCAACTCAAACTGGACCTTTGGGACAGGCAGGTTCAGGTGGAACCAGCATAGAAGAAAAGCAGGCTGTAAATTGAAAAAATCACAGAGGGATTTTGGTAAGAGTAGAGAAGAGGGGAGAGAATGACTGTAGAGCAGTCTGAAATTAAATGGGCTTCAGTTCTTAAACAAGATCTGTGTTTTTTCTGGCTCTTTATCTCTTTGAAACAATACGTTCTGTAAATGCTTTTTTTTTTTTTTTATGTAATCTGTTGATTTTGGCAGAGAAATCTTGTCTTTAAATAGTTTACATGAAAGCAGAGTTATTAATTATGGACAGCTCTTGATACCTCCTGTGAAGGTTTCATGAGCCATTATGGATTGTCAGTAAGGAGGGAGCAGAACATCAACAGCTTTCATGTGTCAGTGCTCAAGTTACAGACCACTGCCCTCAGAAGTAACCAGCATAAGGGGAAAATTGTACTTTTTCTGCAGTCCTTTCCTTCTCCTGAGCCACGCAGGATCAGGCTGTTAACTGAGAACACAGCCTGTGCATGGCTCTGGTTTGCTTGACAGCACTGACCAAAATTAAGTTTTTAAGGTTTAAGGAAATACCCAAATAAAACAGAATGACGGCAACAAAAAGTACCTAACTAAGTGAAATGAGTCACAGCATAACTAAACAAAAGCCTCTGCTATTACATTTACTCCACAGTTTCTGTCTGCATGGTATTTTAATTGCTGAAACTTTAAAATGTACATATTTATGTACACATAGAGTGTCCAATGTTATGCTACCTCAGCAATACAGCTCAAAATTCCTTATGGTCTGATTTTGCTCTACTTACAGCAGGCATTTCTAGAATATTTTGAATTATTTTAGTTATCTGATCAGGATGAGATTAAGAGGTGTCTTGGTCACGGGCCATGGCTGCCTGTAAAGGCAATGGGTGGTGAAGGTTCATTCCTCTTTAATTACACAGACATAAGCATGACAGGGTCTAGTGGCTGCAAGCTGAAGCCAGGAAAAAGCTAAATAGGAAATAAAAGGTAAATTTATTATCTTGAGCATAATTAGATATTGGAACTGTCCCAGAGGATGGAGGCAACCTCTCTCCTCTCAGGACTGGATCTCTTTCTGCCAGAACTGCTGTGCCCCAGGTCTTAGCTTCTGGCTCTAAGCAAGGAACCACACTAAGACAAATATCTGAACTGCTGGTGCTGCCTCTTTTCTGTTTTAATTTCAGTTTAACGTTCAAGTCCTCTGCATGAATATTACTACAAGATGAGGAAATGCCACAGGCAATATAAGGGAATCAAATTCTCACTTGGCTGCAAGTTCCTTCCTGGAGGGACTTGTTCAGGAACAGCCACAGGGTGTATGTGACTGTGCTGGTGGCAACAGACAAGGGTCCTACTGCAAGAGAAAGTACCAGCAGAAGAGTGAAACAACCTGAACTTCAGAAAGAAGAGAAACTTCTGGAAACCTCTAAAGAGCACATGAGAAAGAATCAGGGGTCCTGCCTTATATAGGGTCTAAAACTAAGATGGGAACACTTCTCATAATGTGGCAATAATTTCATCATTTTTGTGGTTTATGAAGTCAGCAGGGCTCCATGCGGGGTTTCTCACCTCGTAAGTCACAGATGCCTGGAGGGTGTGCCTGTGCCTGTGCGCACGCGTCTCGCTCCGCGGCCTTCCCTGGCTCCGTTTGGGTGGCAGCAGGAGCTGAGCGCTCCCGAAGGATTCCCTGGGGAGGCGGCTGTGCCACGGCCCTCAGGAGTCACGGCTTGCCCAGCGACCACACTGAGGAGGAAGGGCTGATCTTGCAGCAGACTGTGTGGGACAGGCCACATGGATCCCCAGAACTGTTTTTTTGTAAACTCGTTGGGTATCTCAGCAGCATCCACTGTCCCCTTCTCAGCTGAAGCTACGTTACACATATGAACAATTAAACCGCTTTTAGCTATGTTGCTTGGGGTCCTGACTTCCCTAGGGCACCAGTGATGGTGAATCTGCAATCTGCATAGCTTTAGGGGCATGGATGAGTATACATGAAGGGTCAGGTGTCTGTGTGAACTAAAATGGTGACAGGAACTCCTAGAAATAAAAAACTACTTCATGATGTTTCTGACAGGTCTTGTTCTAGAAATGAAAGGTAAAATGAAAACCCAAACACTGAGCATGTTGAAAATTCAGGGTCACATCCAGAGGCTTATTCACTTGGCTTAGTGGCCAAAAGAAAATGTCATGCTTCTGTAGATCCTAGGATTTTCCCATAATGCTTCAATTTGTGGGCATGAAATAGAGTAGACTAAGTGCTGCTCTAACATGCCCTGAGTGCAAAAGACCTTCAGAAGTTATCAAAGCACAATGTTTTCTAAGACAGAAAGATACCCTGGCCTTGCCCTGTAAGATGGGAAAAGGCTGAGTCTCCTAACCATTGAGACTTTTTCAGTGCAACATGGATTCTCCAGGAAACCTATGACAACTATAAAATCCAGGAAAATATAAAATTATCTTCACTTACATGAGTACCAGGTATTGCCTTGGGTCAGAATTAATTTTTCAAATCTTTAATGACAAAAGAATCAGCCTTTCTACTCTTTTTATCATTCAAGCTGGCCAACTTTCAGTGAAAGTGTGTTAACTCATTTTAATAAGGAGAATTCCCACACCCCTATCTCACAAACAGAATAGCAATTCCCATTGTGAAAGTACTGTGGGATCATATTCCTGACAGCTGTTTTTTAGCAGCTTTTGGAGTTGTCTGCACAACTGTGACAGTTCATTTTCGCACCCAGGGTTACCACAGTATTTCTGAGAAGGGGGTACAGTTCTGTATTAGAACAGGAATAGGAATGTCAGAGCCAGACTAAATGTATCTCTCTCTGCCATTCTTGTGAATGAATTACTGACTAATACAGAGAGGGATTCATGTTGTCCATGTCTGCTGTTCATCAGCATCTGCAGGAAAAGGAGGCAAAGCTAAAGGCTGACTGGCTGGTGACATTTTATGAAGCAACTCAAAATGAAAGGGCAGGTGTGTTTGGTGAGCTGCATCACTTGGGTATTTAGCTGTTTTCTGGCTGACAAACTCACATAATGTTTAGTGTAACCCTCCATGACCTGCATCTGCTTTATCAAAGAAACCAACAGCATCTTTCACTGGAAGTGACTACCAATAAAGTCTAGGGGTTCAGTGGCATTACTAAATGCCACGTGACCACGTTCCCTCTTGCTGGGATGGATGAATTAATTTGATTAAATTGAAAGACATCCAAAAACTATGGGATGAGATGCTGGGGAGTATTTTACCTCAAACGGATTAAAAATAAAGAGTAAAGAAAAATTTCAAAAAGGGTTGGAAGATGGATAAGAGAGAAAAATGAGCATAAAAATAAATATTCCAGTCATAAAATACAGCATGTGTCAATGTGAGTATAAAAGCTACAACTTCCTTGGCTTTGGAGGAATCTCTTTATTCTTAATTTGATAAAAAAAGTCTCCCATTTAGCAAAGAGAATATCATACAAACACTCTGCAAAGGCAGAGAAAAATCTTAAAACATAGGAGGAAAGAAATTTTATAATCATCTACAAGAATGAAGTAAAGCCAAAAAATACTCTTATTTCTTGAGGTTTGACCATTACTGTACAGAAATGTGTCTTAAGGGATGTATGTGCCTAATTTTACGCATGCCCTGAGGGTCCCTTTTTAAAGAAACAATGAGGGGAGAGGAATAAGTCTGAGCCAGACCTGAAGATCCAGGCCTCTGGCAGACATCCCTCTTGGCAGAAAGGCTGCAGGTGTAAAGCAAGCACTGTTTAATGTGGTGTGTGAGTGTGAGTGAAACAGCTCAGGCCCATTTGTTTCTCATCACATCACAAGGCTGTGGAATAGTCCATGGAAAAACAGGGATACAAATAACCAAGTCCACACTCACTTGGAAGCAGCAAGAAGCCTAATGTTTCTGCAAAAAGGGGTGTTTAAATAAGTGTCCAGATATTGCAAGACATAGTCTACTTTATTTCTTTATTCTGAAAGTATTTGTCAGCGTTTGGGTTATTTGCATGTTTTCTTTTTCCTTCAAGAGGTGCTTTGCTTGCTGCACATGTCTTACGTGGCACACAGGCTTCCACAGCTGATTCTGGTGAAACTGTTTTCCATTAGATCCAATTATTTCTTGTGACTGTTTTTCATGGACTTCTCTGTTTGGAACAAAGACCATTTTTGGTCCCGAGGATCAAAATCCTGGACTGGTAAAGCCTTTACAGACTCATCATCTGCACTGCTGCTGGTCCTGCCTGGTACGGACAAAGTGACCCTCTGGCTGCCTCTGATGTGCCTGGGAAAGGAGAGCTGTGATGTGGCTGCTGTATTGGAGCATCCCAAGGGATGCAGCCCTTAATTCCTCATTTCTTGCTCTTTACTGTTGCTGCTAACTCATTAGACTAAAGCCACTGGGAAATGCCCAGTGACACGGCAGTGGATCACAGCTCTGGCACGTGGGCACAAGCTGAGAGTGGCAGAGACCAGCTGGGTCTGATGCAGCTCCCCAGTGCCTGCGTTACTCTTCAAAACAGGATCTACTGTTCCAAGTCCCATGGAAGCTCCTGAAAATGTTCCTCCAGTGCAAAGTGAGAGAAGTGAAGAAAAGGATAAAGGTTAGGAGTTGGACCAGTCCTGAAAAGAAAAAAAGAAGAAACAAATGTCATTAACATGCATGAAGAAATAAAGCTTTTTAACCTTTAAATAAGATGGGGGTGGTGGAAGTTCTTTGACAATGCTCATGCTGTGACTAGAAAATAATTTTTTCTTGATTTCAGTTTCTTAGAAAATTAAAATACTTGTGTTTGATATAGTTTGTCCTCTTTTTCTCCACTGTTATACTCTTTTTTTTCCTTTTCTCAATTAAGAGAAAGAAAAAAGACAGTTATGCAAAGGCATAAAAGAAAACAAAGAAGTGTACATTTTGTTTGCAACAAAGGAAGAAGGAAAAAAGTGAAGAAAGGAAAATGAAAGTCAACATTTAAATTCTAAGAATACTACAGAGTAAAGCCTTGGCTTTCACATTATTTTCTGTCTTTTTATTCAAGAAATAGAAAAAAAGAGACACTTTCCTGTGAAAAATTCTATCACAATTGTGAAGCTATTTTTCATCAAAAGCAGACATTGCTAATGACAAATGTTCCAGCAAGTTCTGCAGAAAGGCATTCTGTAGTTGGCTTACACTTGCAGCACACAGCTTATCTCCGGATCACATGCAGATTGTCATCAGCCAAAAAATCAGGTTTTGTCCACAAAAAGTGATTTCTTAATCCATGGGAAGATCAAGGGTGTTCGCAGAAAGCAGCTGGCTGTGGATAGCTCTGTTTCTGCTCAGCTTCACCAAGTGATCCATTCTGAAAAATTCACCTGGTCTGTACTGAGGCTGAATCTGACAATTCTGGGCACTCAGGACCTGCTGTTCCTCTTGTCCTTTGGGAGGATAAAACTGTAACATCACAGAGGGTGATGAACTCCTCATCTTCAACTCCTCTTTAGATAAAATCAAACATCCCTGTTTCCTATCACTTGGAGAACCAGGCAAGGTAAATGCTGTATACTCATCCAGACTTGTATTGTAACTTTGGGTCTCTATGAATTGCTTTCAAAAGGCCAAGCACAGAATCACAGACTCACAGAATGGTTTGGGTTCGAAGGGACATCATCTCGTTTCAACCCCCCCGCCATGAGCAGGGACACCTTTCAGTAGACCAGGTTGCCCAGAGCCACATCCAACCTGGCCTTGGACACTTCCAGGGATGGGGCAGCCACAGCTACTCTGGGCAGCCTGTGCCAGTGGCTCACTACCTTCACAGTAAGGAACCTTTTACTAAAATCTGATCTAAATTTCTCCTCTTTTAGTTTAAAACCTGTCCTCCTTATCCGGTCATTATCTACCCTGATTAAAAGTCTCACAGAAAAATACTCTTCTTTGACGGTGTGCTAGAACTTCAGACAAGATGATCAGCTTCTGCTCTGGAGAGTTTTAAATCATAACAGCCTCTTAGAGTTTCATGCATAGGAATAAACCATGGTCTTACCAGTAACCAGCCCTGAACCTCCCTGCCTCAGCTTCCCTATTCACATAGCAGTCACCATGTGAAAATTCTAATTGAAATATGTTCTGGTTTGCCTTAAATAACTCTAACACCTTTTGTTTTGTCTTTGCCAATGTTAATGACTACAGAGAACAATATTATTTTGTCATCTGGAGGACTGGCAACCAAATGATTGTGTATAAGAAGTTGTTTTTTTACATGATGATCTTTTCCATTAATGTAATCTTGTCACTGATTATCTGTTCTCACAGGGAACTTATCCTGAAATTTATCCTCCTTTGAAGAAGCTAGCCATTAACAATCACTGCCAAATTGCCTCAAAGATACTTTTAACAGCATTTACATTCCCATTCAACTGGTTTTAGCTCCTCTTAAAGCGGCAGAGCGCTAGGAGCACATAGGCAACACCAATGGGTATGGGGATTGTGGTTTTTCCGAAAAAGAAAAGGAGAGTTTTGTAGAAGTTAAGTCCTCAATTCCACTGCAATGAGGATTCACGAGCTTGTGCTACCTCTGCAACCCACAGCCACCAGCACCACCCACTCCCTGGGTGCCAGAACCTACCACACACTGGCCCAAGGCACCCAGCCTTACTCTGTCCTCACAGAGTCCTCTGAGACACAGATTTTTCATACCATCAGCACATGACTCCTCCAGAGGGCCGGCGTGGGACAGCTCAGCCCTCTGACAGCCTGTCCCCCAGCACGTTTCAGACAGGCTGCAGCTGGGGGCTGCACGGAGCCGTCCTGGGTGGGAGGCCACCACCAGCCCTAAGGAGCCTGCTTTGGGGAGCAGGAACCTCTGCTTCCACCCTCCTTTTTGTTTATCAATTCCTGGATAATTAGCCCTTCTCCTCACAAAAGAGAGTTGTCCAGAGTGATAGTAAAGATGAGAGCTGCAGTAAACCAGGGAGAGAGCAGTGGGGAAATGCTTGAACTTGGGGTCTTCAGCCCGGCTAAGTGGAGGGGAGAGTGTTGTTGCAATGAGTGGACTATTAAAAATACAAAGTACAGACTCTCTGGGGCCTCAGATGTTGTTTTACCCCATGAAACATGATTTCTTATTTTTAAATAGCTGTCATGCTTGTTAGTTTAATTTATCCCTTCTCAGCTGCAAACTACAACATTTTATGAGCCTGACTGAGGGCATTCTCACACAGGCTCTGTGGCTTTGTGCACAGCCCTGCCAGAGGCAGGCTGGGCTAAGCCAGGATCATATTTTGTGCTTGTTTTTACCTTTGCAACTCTGCTCACACCAGCTCAGTGCCCATTGAAAAGTCCAAGAGGTTACTGAGCTCTTTAAAAAGAGTTTTGGAGAGGAAACACCTTGAGACCAGCCTGTAGTATGGGTTCCCTTGTGGTATCATAGCCTTGAGAATGGTGATGCTAACAGTTTTTTTTCTGATTTTGCGCAGCAGTTTTGGATTTTTCTGCTAGATTTTTGGAGTGGTCAAATAATCAGGTCTGCTTTAAAAAGTTCCTGCAAAGCCTGTGATGTTAGAGGGGTAAAACCAGCAAAACACTAAGGCCTTGTGCCAGGAACAGAGTGCAGATACATATTCTTGCCTGGTTTCAGCTGGTCTCTGGACACACCTGGGCAGTGCTGTGTCTGTGTTAAAAACAGCAAAGACAATTGTTAGGGGAGTTATTGCTAATGCAGAGACACAATACCCAGGAGCAGAGCCAGCTGTTGAAAGATCCTAAAAGGGAGCACCTTATCTTGTCTGCATGAACTGAGCTGCTTGGATTCACTCTAGTGGGTCCAGACTCATGGATTCGAGGTATATGTATATTATTTTCTACTCTGTGCTTTGCCTGTGCCCCAGATATTTCATCCTGAGGAGGACTGTGTCTGAATGTCTGAATGTAAGCTTGAACTTTGAGTCCTCCAATTCCCAGCTCCTTGTCTGGATCTTTCCTTCTTGTCCCATTCCTGCAGTCTGTTTTCATAGGGAGCCAACACAACTGACATCAGTTGTTCTGCTGAACTCCCTTTCCAGCTGGCAGATGGGAGCAATAGATGGGCAGGAGTGCTCAATGCCTTGAACTTCTCCTGTGCAGAATATGGGCCAGGTTTGCAAATGAGCCAGATCTGACCTGATTTAGTGCAGAATGTTGGGCAGATAAAAGCTTTTTTCCAAGGAAGACTGATAGCCTGAGCTGGAGGAATTGTACAGTATGCAACTGAGTCTAATTAGAAGGGCACATGACAAAAAGTTCCTCCCTGTATTCTGTCTGCTTAAGGCCCATACGCCTGACCTTAGCTTTTCATCAGCCTCAAATTCATTTAACAAATCTAAAACCACTTTCCAGGGGGGAGTGTAGGATTAGACACAGAGGAGCCAGAATTGTTGGCTGTGATCAATAATCTGATTGTCAGTTCCTAGGTTTTTGCAAAACATACACTGCATTATGTGAAGGAAAACCAGAAGCAGATCTTTCTGTAATACATGGGAGGGCTTTACAGGGTGCCTTTCTTCGAGCAGACACAGGCAGGAGGTATCTGAAAATCTGGAAGGCATGAGAATGAAACGATGACTGATAGAGAAAGAGAGACCACAGAAGACATCTGTAAGCTTAACCACATGAGAGACATAGAGGCAACTTCAAAACCACTGGTACAGCCACTCTAGGACAGCTTCATTGAAGCAACATGCTACAGAAATATCACTCAGAGTTTTGTATGGATACAGGATGATGACTGCAGGATGGGGAAAATGGCCCATCTGGACTGAATGAAGTGATAAACAGAGAGAGGCTTTATTTGCTTCTGGCACTGCCAAGGCTCCAGAGCCAACTGTCTGGGTCTCCATTGTTTGGATTCAATTCAACCTTGATCAAATCTTTCTTGCTGTCACGCCTCCAGGAAACATACAGAGGATATGGGGAAAGGTATGAGTTCAACAGCTCTTGGATTTTGAGTGTTTATTAATGCGAAGGTGAAAAGCCCTGAAAATGAGAAGGCTGATAAAATGGAGTTTGAATGTAATGCTAACTTGGCATCATTCAGTGGAATGGAGATATTCCCCTTGTATTGGCAATAAAGTGTTTTAATGCAGCTCTTTGGAATTGAAAAAAAGACTAAAAACTGGTATATAAGTGGCTCTAGGAAAAAACCCCAAAACCACCAAAAAACTAAAGCTTGGAGCATCCCCAAATTACTTTGATCTTCATCTAAACCTCATAAGATCAGTCAGGTTGTTTACCTTGCCAGGTGAACAACTTGAAGACTATCTGAGGAAGGAAACACACAGCACTCTCTAGGTCACATCAATTCCCGAGAGGTCAGTGGGAAGAGTGGGAAGTGAAAGTGTTTGTTAACTATCAGTTCTCCCTGCAATGCCATTAATTCATTAGCAAGAAATAGCTGGAGTGGTTGACTTTAGATGAATCTTTCTTTTCCCCAAGGAGTAGGAGAGCAACACCAGAGACTGCTGCGTGCCATGTTTAGCTGTGGCTGGGACATTACCTACAGCAGAGGGAGGTACCTGACAAACCCAGTGCCTCTGGTTGAAGGACATTGCAGGGTCCGTGAACGTGAAGGATTTCACAGAACAAATACAAATCCCAAAATTTCAAATAATGCCTCACTCAAAGCCAACGAGAAGCAGTAAAAAATCATGCATCGATCTTCACAGGCGTTAGGTGAAATCCCCACTCGAGGCGAGGGGCGGCTGTGGGAGGGTGTTGGTGAAATATGGCCCTGTTTCAGCAGCAGTGAGGGCCAGCCAGGACGTCTCCTCCAGCCCCACGGGCTCTGCAATGGGTGCCACGGCCCCGCGTCGTCGCGGCGGAGCACTGAATGGCTGTGATGCCCTTCCTGCAACATCCGCTCAGCAGCCCCTCAGCATCACCCCGTTAGAAGAGGGTCTGTCCTGTAATTAAGGGATGGCTGCACAGGGCATGTGGACGGTCAACGGCTTTCCTAAACAGCCTGTCTCTCAGAAGAAGGCCACATAATGAACGAGTGTCAGCAGGTCATGAGTTAGAAACAGATTTTGTCTTGCTGGGAAAAGTTATGTTTACCAATCACTCATTAGGTGTCCCGGATGGACGCCGCCGGGCAGGAGGATGGGGAGGGAGATCACCACAGCACTACCCCGAGTGACCCTAAAAGAGNCCCCCCCCACACACACACACACTTTGTAGCATATCTGACTGGGTGTATTCCAGTGAGAAATGCCATACTCACCCTCATAAAAATGGCAATGATTTTTGCTATGACTTTGAGTATCCTGTAGCTAGTACTTTTGGGATGGTCAGTGAGATAACCCCAGCTGATCAGTGCGTAATGACATTTCCAGCATGGTCAGTTGGGATACAAAACACACCACATCCATGAAGAAAATTTTTCATTTGCTTTTCAGCTCAACACTGGGGTCCCCTGTGGTTTTAAAATGCTTTCACCTACTCACTTATGTGGACATTTTTCAGCCCAGAGCAAACCACAAAATTAAAAGGAGAGACCTCTCCAGAGCAATTGAAGCAGTGTTTGACAACCATGGGGTTCACTTACTGTGGGTTATGGGGGAGACAGTGCAAAGAAGACTTCCACAATATATGATTTACAAAAAAATCCCAACTCATTTCAATTTTTACAGAATTCAAGCACATATTTTACCACTCTGCAGAATATTTCAGTGTTTTGTTCAGGAAAAAATGTGACAATTGGAGATAATTTGAAAGCAACCCACTGTGTATGGTGCTGAGGTATGAGGTGGCAGCAACCAGGGGATATGTGGGCCAACACAGGAGTCCACCCAACCACTTCTGGAGGAGCTGTCTTTTCTTCCCCTCACAATTTGTTATCATAAATAAGACCAGACCCCTTCTGCAAGTCTGTTCATGCCTGTGGGTAGTCCCTTGCCCATCACAAGTGGGGAGGCTGGGCCAACATGTGGGCAGAGCTCAGAGATAAGGCAGTGACCACAATGGGAAGCAGGCCCAGTTTGCTCTGCTTGCTTGCAGGGGGAGGATGCCAGGCTGGTAAGACGTTAGGTCTCCAACACCCTCACAAGCATAGGATGGGCTCTGCGAGGAGCTCTGATGCCTTCCCTAAGGTCCTCATCCCAACAGCCACGGCAGGAGTCATTTGGCCAAGGTGTAACTCCAACATCACCTGAAGTTCCCTTCACAACCATAGCAGAAGTGAAAGGTATTCCTAGGGTAAGGTGAAGGGGACATCTGAAATAGGCATAAATGCCCATTTCCCTTCATCAGATACAAAGGCAGACTAAAGTTGCTAAATGATGTATATACATTTATATTTTCCATGGCTAAAGGTGGGTACATTTTGGTGCTATATTCTCCATTTTACAGATGGTTTATTGGAAATTTATGACAATTGAGCGTGCCGTTGATTTTTGCCCAAGTGGCACGCACTGTGGCATAGGGAATACCTGTGCTGGATTACAGCGCTGATTACAGGGGTGTCACACTCAAGCCAGCACCCACCGGTCTGCAGGATGATATTGGCCCTAAGAAAATCCTCAGGAAGCAGCAAATTCAGTCTGCAAGTCACCATAAAACATATGGGACCCAGAGGAGTAGAGCTTTGCTAAGCCAGCCGTGTTTGGCTCTTCGTGCTCATCCTTCCCCACTGTGAGAGCAAGTGGAGGGCAGGGAAGGGACTGGGAAGTCGGCACTGAGGTGGGCGGACTCTGCAGGTTGTTACTGTTCCAGCAATTAGAGCTGTAGGAATGCCCATTATTGCTAGAATGCTTACACAGGAGCTGTTTGTACTCCACAAACTCCCCAGGTACTCAGGGCGGATTTACCTAGCACAAGGTAATTTGTAACCCTGTTGTCTGTGTATTTACTTTGGGCCGTGCACACTGTAAATGGGAGTGAAAAATCTCAGGGATGGGGGGAGACACGGAGGGAGGATTCTTTGCCCTGATGAATTGAAGTGTTGTTTGAAAGAGGCAGACAGGATTCCTGATATTGCTTCGAGTTTGGAGGCTGGGAGGGGGGAAGGGAAAAGGACAAGTCCTTTAATGAGAAAGGGCTGAGGTTTTTCCCTTTTTTTTTTTCTCCCCTCTTTTCCCCCTAGCAATTTTAATTATCACTAAAACCTCCAGCCCATTCAGGCTCTTGAGAATACAGTTGGGCTCTCAGCTGAGGTCTGCATTTGTTAAAGTCCCGCGTTAGGCTGGGAATGCGGGCTGGTTTCTGTAGTGGTGTCACCGCCGGTGTTACGGGTCTCCTGGTTCTCACATTACGCACCACGGACTCCACCACTCCGCATTAGCGAGGCCCAATTAAACCAAGCAGTTGATTAAACAAGCCAATCAGGGTAATTAGTTTAATCAGATTCCCTTGGTAGCCAGCACTGAACTGCTTGTAAAAGGCAGTTAAAGAATGAAGTGCACCTACTTNTCTGAGGTAATTAGAATTACCCATGGCGAGCCGAAAATCCAAAGGCCCAAATGGGGAGCGGGGAGGACGATTAATGAAGGCGATGATGTGTGAAGCAAACAGAAAAGAAGACAGGATGTGTGGTAAACAAATGGAGAGGAGGCAGCCCTCTGGGAAGGGGCACAATGGCAGCCCCTCGGCCCTCTCAATGGCTCCGTCTGAAGTGGCCGGAGACTCCAGGGCCTTGCGGCACCCACCGAGCCTTGCCCGGGCGAGGCTGGGAGAAATGGGAGGAATTTTGCAGCTGGGTGCTGCCCGGGCTGCCCCACCACTGCTGCTTCTCGCGTCGTTCTTGGGCAGAACCCGAGCGCTGCTCTGGGACAGGAGAGAGGCCCGCGGGCCGTGTCCCCAGAGCCTCTCCCCCTCCGGGGAGGCTGGGCAGAGGGGTGGGACACCCAGCCACCTGACATTAAGGGCCCTCATTTCCGAGGCTGCCTTTCTGCTTTGACAAGCGCCGCACCTCTCATTTTGACTGGCTGATTTTACCTGCATGCCAGATGTTGCCATCCTGCACTAAAAGCTGAAGTTGAACGTTTTTCAGTGATTTTTGTCTCACTAAACAAAACCCAGGTTTTTCACTTTGTGCTCACGCTTGGGATAAAGCTAGATTTGGTGGGTTCAATTTGTCAGCTGCCCACAGACATCAAGGAAAGGACTCAGGAGATGGGGGTTTTAGTTCTGCTACTGCCACAGACCCATTGTTTTTCCACAGCAGAAGAGGGTACACAGAGGGGAGCAAAGCTGTAGGATAACATGCAGTGATCCCACTCCAACAGTGTGGGACTTGGGACTTAGGAACCTTTTTTATTTTAATGGTGGTATATTGTTTTTTAATAGTCCCCAGTGATTTTTTTTTCATCATATCTAAATGCTTTTTAAACTCACCTCCTGCACCCATTGCTTCTTCAGCTAAGGGTTCCTCAACTGAACCACACGTGGGGCAAGGAGCTGTCTCCTTTAGCTTATTCTCATCTGACAAATTCTTTATCCTTGTCCATGCTTCTGCTGTATCTTTTGAGGTGAACAGACACAAACTGCTTCCAGTATTCAAGATGTAGGTACTATATGAATTTGCACAAATGAATGTCAAATTCAGAAAATTCAGTAGGAGCCTAACAGAAAGCAACATTAGTCATAATGATGCTTCCTGTTATGTTCCCACTGATTTTTCTGAATTGGATTATACCCTTGACCTCAGTAATCTACTGTAGAAATAAGTTTCACAAGTGAGTTCAGCAGTGTGGAAATGCTGACCCTCTCTTATTACTCTCAGAAACTCAGAATAAGGAGGACTCACACTGTCATTCAAGACCATGGATTATAAACGGTGTGTCACCATAAAGCATTCAAATCTGTCCTTTTCATCTGATTAAGCTCAGGTCATTGTGTTGCAGTGTGCTAAAACAGCCCAAGATGCCCCAAATGAAAAATAAAAGAATATGACAGTATACCTATAGCCTTGCTCCTTCCCTTGGTCTGCAGAACTCCCTGAGATCATCAATCTTGCAAACACTCCTCTAAATGGATGCTTTTTTCAAAGCCCCATCCAATCTAATCTCATTCCTCTTACAGCACCACATATTTATAAAGCTTTTGCATTATATTTAATGAGTGGCCAGAGCCTCTCACCCCCAAAAGGTAATAGGAAAAGTTCTCTGAAATAGGCACTTTGTATTCTCCTAGCTCATTATTTTCTCACAAAATAATTTTCAGAACTATATCAAATACATTACCCAAAGATACTCTTGCAAAGCACTTACAGTAATTACTTTTACTCGGAAGAGATAATTTCCCCAGAAGCTCTTATCTGTCAGGAGAGGAAAACAATCAGGTATCACCAGGTTGACTGTTTGAGTCTGAGAAAATTGAATTATTAAATGTTCTAGTCTTTTTCTACCATGTAAATGTTTTGTGTTTGTGCACTCTTTTTAAAAACCTTTGTCTCTTTTTGCCCTACTGCTTACTGCCAGGGGAGAAGTGCTTGTAAGGGCTTCATCCCAGGCTTCCAAGAAGGAAACCTGACCCAGACATGACATAACCAAACAAATGTATCTTACACCTTATGCCTGTTTGTCTCAGAGAGATAAACTGTGTCCATGCTTCTCCCAAAGGACAGCAGCCAGTCCTTGCCCCTCAGACCCAGTGGCATGGGCAGCCTGACAGTTTGTTTTTCATGTCATGGGGCATGAATGGGATCGGTGCTGAATACACAGCAGAGCATCAGGGAACATTTGAAGATGCAAAACCTCCTGAGGTGTGTTTGGGGTGGATTTGTAGGACTGTGAATCACAAAGGGAGCCAAATCTGAGATATCAGATCAGTTCCTGGAGAGAGACATTCCCAGAACTATGCCTTGGTTTGATTTCAGAGAGCAGCAGTCCAAACCAGCCAGGGAACAAGCTGACAGCAAAGCAAGGCCTCACAGGCATCTGTGTATCAGTGTAGATGCACTCAAAATGTTCAAAGCATGGGATGAAATGCAGATAATCTAGGCAGATGTAAAAATGGGTCACAAGGGAAAGGCAAGTGTTTTTTTCCCACTTAAATTGATTTACTCTGACCAAGTAATCTCATCTCTGAATCTCTGGATGTATCTAAAGGTTGTTAATTTTTTTAATGAGCTGGGAAAGTAGAGGGCACCAATAACACCATGAAAACAGATGACTTCATTAAGAGTTGGCTGAGTCAATGTTTTTTTTCCCCCCAGGAGGCCAGTAGATTTCATTAGGAAGCAGGAAATGGTTCAGAGAGCAGCTATGAGATTTTCATTCCAGGTGGAGGTAAAAAGGACCAAGAATGAGTTTTGGTCTCATTCTTTGGTCACCTCCAGCACCAAGTGGAGTTGGGGACACAGCCACGAAGACCATAAGACATGGATGGGAGAGAGGATCACAGGCTGTCACAGTAGACTGAGCTCAGACCAAGACTAAGTGCCCACGGCCTCGGGCTCACCGTTTAAATTATGGAAGTGTGCAGCTCTGACTGCACAGGAGGAATATCCTGGTAAACCAGGTCCACAAGCAGGAGCTCCTGTAGAGAGGTCCTGCAGATTCCCCTTTACATGGCAATTTAAGGTATTTTGCATGTATCTTTCAACATGTAGGTGATGTTTGAGTGAAATTGTTTGGATTGACCTTTGAAAATCCTAATCAGCACTTAGGTGTGTTTGGTGCTGGGATTTTCCCTCTGGTGGTTATAAAAACAGTACCCAGAAAAGCCCTTAAATTCGAATCCAAGTCCTAATTCCTTAAACTGTCTCAGCTTAGGTTCTGTGTTTGGAATAAATTTTAAGTCTCCCAACTCTCTCTTTGAAAACACATGTAAAATCCTCTGTCCCCGGAACAGTGACAAGGGGTTGGGAACATCTGCACTGGAATGGCCGTAGCAGGAGTGCTGTACAGTACTGTGTGTCAGCCTGACAAATTCCCATTAATCCCACCACCGTGCTGGGTTTTACCCACACATAGACGACCTGCCTGGGCGACATCGCCAGCACGGCACTCCTGACCTCGTCCTTGTAACCCACAATGTAGACGAGATATCTGTGATGCTGAGAGAATGAAACGCTTCAGTTTTACATGAAAAAAGGGTATTCAGGCTTCTAGGCCCAGGAGTACAAATTATTAATCACTCCTCACAAGGAATCCGCAGATGGATGTTTAGCACTATTCACCACGACATAACTGCAAATCAATTAGTTCATTTTGTCCTACCCTGAGGCTGTCTGGCAGACAATAGCAATGTCTTGTGCAAACGTTTTTATAAAGAAGACACAGGGGGAAGGAACCACAAAGGCCATTGGTTCTAACGAGCAATTAGGAAAGTGTGCAAGGCTCGCTTTCTTTTTTTTCCTTCTTCCCCCTTTCTTTCTTCAATTCATTCCGAGGCTCTAATTCTGAAAATGATGCTTTTCTTCCCCACTTCCTGTTTGTCAAATGAAGTGCTAATCAGAGGCTTACAGCTCTCTAGCCAGCAAGGGGAGGATGAGGTAAGAAGGAGTCGGGAAAAGTGGAGAGCCAGGGAACAATGTGGGGGAAACAATGCTCACTTATGCTCTTCTGAGCAATCGGGACCGCATGCAACTCCCAGGAAAAATAACCTGCCCTAAAACACTTGGTGGTGATGCTCAGCGGAAGGAAGCCCCTTGCTCCAGGGAAGGTGGTGAGTATTACCCAAGCAAGTCTGGTCCCCCACCAAATATGCCTGAATGCCTTCCCTTGCTCCCAGAAGGGAAAGGGAGAAACTCAAGTCCAGACTGGGGTGATCCCATCTGCCCTCAGGAGGGGGTGAATACCCTTCCAGCACTGACAGCGAGACCACGGCTAGGACTTCTAACACAGACACCTTGTTGCATGTTTAAAGTTAGGAGCAGTGAAGCTGGGCTCAGCCAAGCTACCTCCACCTGCAGCTTTACTTGGGAAGAGCTCAGTGAGAAGGGCCCCAGGGTGCCTCCACAGAGGACAAGTCTTGCTCACACACTGCAAGCACCCCCTTCCTCTTCGATAAAGACAAATGTATAGCAAATAGAATACAGCTCCACAGATTTGCTTTCGAACTTTAGGATGATGTGACCCACCACAGAATTAAGGGTAGAATTCCTTCAGGAGAGATAACCCACATGAAGTATTAGTCTTTCTCAAGAGATCAGCCTTTAGAATTCCTTTCCTTTTGCCTTTAAGGTCACAGTGCTTGTGCTCCCAACAGCAGAGAGCAATCTTTGCCTCTGGGAGCAAATCTCCCCAATTGCCTGTGCCCTTGTTTCTTTGTTCTCTTACATTTCATCTGCCTGTGCCCTGAATTTCAGGAACTGTGGGGGTCTGTGGCAGCTTATAGCACCTAAACAAGTGGGGCGACCCTTGAATGGGACATTATTGCAGTATAAATCTCTGGAATAGTGGCTGGGCATTAGTGATAGACCCTGGGTGCCAGGAGCTGGCTGTGAAGGGGATGCAATCAGATATTCACAAGCACTGCATCATATAAAACTTGCATATTTACTTGTGTGCCGCCAATCATATTTTTCCTCTTGCTTTCCATTGCTTTCCATTCATTTGGGGATGAGTGGGATTTTCTGTACACAACCAGTTAAGCCCATGCAAATAGTATTTGCATGAAGTTTGAGCAATATATGCAGCCATCTGGAAAGTCTGTTTGAGTCCAATCCCCACTGGCATCACCTTGCTCTGAAGGTGTACGTGCTCTTCATGTGGCTGTCTAGTTAGCAGGTCTGGTTATTTGAGTTGTGCTTTCTGGATGGGTTTCTTAGTAGTACCTCTGCTTTTTCTCCTTCTTTTTTTGCTTGCTACTGCTTGAACTTTGCTGCTTGTCAAGTGGCTGCCTGGTGGCTTGCAGCAAATTTGAAGGAAACTTCAATGTCACTCCTCCTGCAGAAATGTCTCCTCTGCAAAATCTGCTCCCACTCATCAGTGAAAAGGCAGGTACCAAACTGTGCATCGGTGAGTCCAGGGCTCAGATGGCTGAAACAGATGAACTAGGGGGAATTTGCTCTTTTCATGTGATACCCTGTCAGTCTGTAAGGATGTTTATTATTATTATTTCCTTGGGGGACACAATTTACAGCACCTGTCTTTCTGGCTCCTACTGTGTGACTCACATTTCTTAAAACATTTATTCTTGTAATCTCTGTGTTGGATAAGATACATTTTATTTTGCATTTTACTAGAAGAAGAACAGTGAGAAAAGCTTTCAAGAACACTTGACAATTATGAGTGCATCTGGGCAAAATTTTCTCTGCAAATATTTTGTTTGCCAAAGTTGCATTTCTGATCACTGAAGCTGTCTGTGCTCTTTAAATTTCTTGGAGTAGAGGTGAATAGTGTTTTGAGCCAAAAAGAAAAAAACCCCAAAACTAAAAAAAAGGGACATTTCTGAGAAGAGTTTGACCTTCATTAAAATTGTAGATAATTTTGAAAGGGTCAGCTAACCTTATTTTTTTTAAAAGAAAGGGGGGAAAAAGAGACGGTGTTAGGAGTTTTATCACCTTTGAGCTGATTTAATAGGAGTACCTGGAGCCAGAAGGAATTGTCATGTTCACCTGTGCTTGCTAAATCTTGTTGCTTCCCTTGCCTGATGCCAGTGCTCATTTGACCCCATTGTACACCCTAACCCTCAAAAATACTAATGCTATCAAAGTTTCACCACCAGTAGATGGTTTGGGGCAGGTGGGAACAAGCAGTGAGGGTTACACTGAGGTGGAGACAACCCTCTTGGTGGCATCTTGTAGATCTTGTAGCTGAACATAGCTTTGCCTCCTCTGACAAAATTTTTCTTCTTCAGTTTTATGTATCTGAAGATGCAAAAATCTGTATTAAAAAAAAAAACAAAACAAAAAACTCACCTAAATTGCTTTATTAGTGAACATGTAGGCCTTCTGTAGAACTTCAGGTTCTCTGTCCTCTGACTCATGAGTACACTGAAATGTTTCAGCATTTTGTTCAAAGTAGCCAGATGACCTATGGCACAGAAAGATCTTAAACAATGAACTTCTGAACCTTGGATTGGCCCCCAGACCACTGATCATGGCTAGTCTGGCAGAGTGCTTGGCGCTCTGGGCCTCACAGGTATGGGAATTACAGAAGCACAGTGTTCCTGAGCATCCCAGGGAGCCTGCCTGGCAGGGTCCAGCAGAGGCAGGGGAATCTCTTGGTCCCAGTTAGACCAACTAGCTTAACTCCCAGTTAGACTTTTCCCCAAACTGAGAATTGTTTCAGGGTTGAGCAGAGAAAAATAGTTTCATCATCTGGGGAATTTCAGAGGTCTTGATTTTCATCCCGCATCTGAATTAAAAAAAGACTTAGGAATAAAAGTTGAATGAATCCAATTTCTCCCACAGCTCAAATAAACAAATTACACCCATAGAAGAAAGGGAAACACTACAAGAAAAGACATAGAAAAAGAATAGGGAAGTAAAATAAATGAGGCTTTCTCTGATCCCCAGTAACCATGATCCAGGTCCATCCAGGAATCCTTCTCCATCCAATGATCCTTCCTGGAGAATTGTTCCAGAGACCACATCTATTTGGCAGGACTAGAACTGGGTGTCCCTGGGGGGGAGCGTGCACGGTGTCTCCTTTCCTTTGGAAGGAGTCCATGGCATCCCTACAGCCTTGAGGTTCCACATCTCAGTGGACGTCTACAAGACTTCCCGTCCTCCTGGATGTGGCCAAAGGCCAGGTTGTTCTCTCCCCTGTGGGAGAAGGAGGCAGGGAGGTGTGAAGGAGCTCTGCCAGCATCAGTGGGAATGGCCATCACCCCTTTTACCACCTCTGACACCCCTGCACCTCCTGCTTGCCTCCAGCAACCTGCTTCCTCTCCGGCCTGGCTTGTTTCTCTGAGAGTCTCCCAGTTGCAAATGCCTGGCGTTCAGGCACAGTCAGTATTAGTTAATCAGCACGTTTAATACATTAGTGTGCACATATTTATCTGCATCCACTGAGCTTTGTAAGCTACAACTCTTGCAGCTTGGGCTGGAAAATTAGTTTCCCAGCTGTAGAGGGTCGCTGTTCATTTATTTACAGTCCTTGGAGACCTCCTGAATGAAATGGCACAAAACAAAATGAGGCCTCTAATCCAAAAGCCAGGAAGCTTAAGCACCTGTAGAAACAGTTTTGCATTCCAAGGGGCAAATTATCTCTAATCTTGTTAAATGACTGCACTGCGAAACAATCACAAAATGCTTTTCTTCGATGGCCCATAACCAAACACGAGGGGTCCATTACTGCTCTGTGTGAGGGAGAGCCAGTAATCCTGCAGGAGGACACACAGCTGATCGCTGAACAAGGGCTGCACTCAAAGTAAAGAAGAAACGAAATAAAGCTAGAACTGTTTGAGAAGGGATGCTTCCAATTTTCTAAATTACAATAGCAACTTGTTGCCAAGCAATTACAGTGTTTCATCTGTTTTTTTCCTACTTTGCCCCCCACCTCATTTGTTTTCCTTCAGCAGATGCTGTTTCTGAACTTTGTCATTCATGTCCCTTTCCCCACCCCCTGTAATTTACAACTGATAATGAGCCACCATCCAGACNAAAAAAAAAAAGAAAGAAAAGTGAAAAAGTGAGATGTCTCTGTGACTCTGTGACTCTTTGCCTGTTCTCCCTGACCCGGCAGAAGCACCTTTGCAAATAATTTTAAATTGTTGCTTTTTTAAGCAAGCTGCTTGGGGTTTTGTTCTCTTACTACACAGGGTAGATGATGCATGTAACTCTGACAAGCTACTAAAAAATATTCCTTGCACCAATAAAAAAGAGAACAAAAAAATAATAATTATGTTCCATGAAACTCCAATGGTAGTCAAAGCCTGCAAATGTACAAACTAAAATAGGTGCTGAATTCAAGTAGGGCTTGCAGGAGCGCTAGAGCCAAGCTCACTTTGGGTATGCTGCTTTCTGTGGGGATGGATGTGTTTTTTGTGACAGGGCAGGCAGCATGGACAGCTTATTACTGATGGAGAAAATTCAGACCTGGAGAGAGTGCACTGGCATGTACCCAGGCCTGGATGGGGGAAATGGCTTTGGGAAGTCCCTCCCAGGGTGCACCCAAGCCCAGCATCCTGCCAGTGGGAGCCCAGCCAGTACAAGCTCAGCTCCGGCTTAGCACTGGAATGAGAAAATCTGATTTTCAGAAACCAGGTTCCTCTCAAAGAGACAGACCCATTGACCACCCATTGGTGTGGTAAAGATAGGGGACAAGTGCCCAGCTGGGGTTGGCAGAAGGAAAGTTATGGACTGCAGGTCTCCCTCTGGACTTCCCTACCTAACTGGGCAGATGGCAAGCCTTGGGGGATGGCATCATATTCCGCTTCTCTATACTCATTATCATGCTTTTAGGGGGATGTCTACACCTTGAAAACATGTAGGAAGTTATTCCATGACTCACCACTTCCCTGGAGAAAAGGTACAACAGGTCAGCAGAACCTCATTTCTGGACAGGGTCACACTGCCTGGAAGAACAGAACAGTGATAATCACTCCCCACTAAAGCTGCATTGGAGAGTTATTTCTTTTCTCAACAATCTATCCTGTGTCTGCCCTGTCCCCTCACTGAGCACCATCTCAGAACTCACATTATTGGTACAAATGTCACCTTGGGCAGGGTGCACAGAGAGTTCTGCAAGTATAGGTACATATATTCTACAGCTCTTCAGCTCTACCTGCTCATACAAACTGAAGATCTGCTCCCTTTTCCAGCTGCTAAAATATCTAAACTGAAGGACAGGTTTTTCTTGCTTTTGAGTCATTAGTTCTCCAATGCTTCTGCAGTGCTGGAACACTGGGAGTGGTTTTTTAGAAGAAATGAGGAGGTAAATGGTGCTAATGGTGTTCATGTCTCTCAGAACTGGCTCACCTAAGCTGTCGGAAATTAAATCGATAAAGCTTCATTGACCTGCATCAACTGGGGGTTGAATCCAGGAGCAACCAGGCTTCACACACGGTAAAGCATTAACCTCCAAATTAACGATGAGGGGGTTGCATGGAGGGGGTCAGGCCTTCATGGTCAGCTGGTGAATGTCAGAGGCACCAACGAGGTGTGGGCATGAAGCAGGGAAGCTGGGCAGAGGAGGGTACAAGGAGAGGAAGAGATAACCTCCAGCACACCTGTTACACTCATTTGTACCTCACTTCTGTTTTTCGAACAGAATTTGCACACACCCACCCCACACAATGACGGTGTTTTAAGCCGATCTTTGCTTTAAATGGAGTAATGATGTAGATTCTAAGCCTATACAACCCCAGAGACTGCAGTTAGCTCTTGGATACCTTATTATCAGCTTTGGGACTCTGCTTTTATGCAAGACTGAGATTTTATGCAAAATTCAAGAATGGAATAAATCATCTTTATAGGCCTATCTAGGGCAGAAAACAATCTGCTATGTCCAGACTTCTGCCCCTCCACAGCCTCACAGAGCCTTCAGACTGGACCTACTTCTACTTTTTTCTCAGCTTTTCTGTCTCTTTTCATGTTATTCTCCATTTTCTTAAAAGACTTGAGAGCTAATAGATCACTTCAAAATGAATGCTATTGCTTCCCAGCAGTGAGATGCTGTGTTTCCTCTACACCAAATCTATGCACTGTTCCACTAGATAAACAGCACCAAATGTCATTCGAGAATCACATCCTGCTTTCATTCTCTCCCCTCCTCACATTCGAGGCTCTAGCTTTGTGTGAGAGTGATTCACTTTCCCACTGAATGCAGAGTGAAAGCCCATTTTCAGTACTCTCCCAACACCCGTGCACAACCAGCTATTCATTTCCAATGATCATTTGTATTTCTTTTGGAAGACCTTAAACACCACAGGGAATAAAAGGAAAACCATTCAAGTGAAAATAAGATCGGCAAAAGACAATACACTGCCCTGCTGTCAGTGCTTAGCTAAAGATGAATACATATTAGCACCTTTTTTGCCTGGTTTTGTAACATAGTTGGGGTTTATGTGTGGGGGTGTGTGTGTATTTGCTCATTTTCCTAGTAACTGTTCAGCCACATAGTCACTTTCAGCTAAGTTTTCGAGGATTCTCAGGGATATTAAGCACCTGCAAGTTTTTGACAAACTTGCTTGAGGAGAAGAAAAGGACAGCATCGACAGAAGATGCAGCATGAGTAGAACCCTTATTAAACACTGCAGAAACTCTTCACAGTAACTCAGCCTGCAGGTACCAAATCCAAACCCCAGGGTCAGGCTACCTAGAGACCAGATCCCTGCTCTTCGGAGTAAACTTTTCACCATAACTGTGCCTCCAGCCTGAGGTATGTGTGGTGTGTTACTTTACTGCTCAAGAGACATGGATGGAACCAGAATTTAATTCCAAAAACCACAGTGTGGCCCCTGGTTCCCTCAGTGACCAGAAAGTGGAAATTACTTTGGCAAGTTAATTCCCATCTGAATTGACAGACATTTTCAGAGGAGAGTGGGAACTACAGTGTAGATTTAGAAGCTAAAGCAAGTCTCCAAAGGATGCAAGGGGGAAGAATAAAAGGTAATTATGACCACTTATGAGAGACATACAAAGTAAGTCTTGGATGAGCCTCTCAGCTTTTGGAAAGAGTATAAAAGTCATTACTTGGAGGTTAGCAAGTGCCTCAAATATTCATCAAGAAGGATGATTTTGAGACAGTTGATTATGGGACATTACTAATGAAAATGATATTCAGTGGATTGCTCTCACCTCAGTAGAGAGAGTGGTATTGTAGGATTAAAATTAGCAGGTATGAAGACCTCATGATAAATGAGGGAGAGAGTTGGGGAGATATCTACAAAATCCTTACACCTGGATTCAGCACAGAGGACGAGCAGATTCAGTGCATCATGGAAAAATGGTGTGTGCTGGGATGAGGGACCATCCCAACTGTGGGACAGTAAAATGGATTTTGTGGAAAGGAAAAATTATTGCTGCAAGGAATAATCAAATAGATAATTTGATAATACAAAGATTTTGTCTGATGCAGGTAGAAAATTTATATTGGCTAGTAAAAGCACTGAAATGTTTTTCTATTGATTAAAGAGGCATTAGCAATAAAAGAGAGGGATTTAACTACCAAAGCAGGATGTAACATTGGATGTTGTAAGGATAATAGAAGGATCTTAGAAGAATGAATGAATAGAAGGAATGGCATTGTTTTTGGAATGCAGGTAATGAGGGATAGGTTTTTGTCAGGAGAGGCAGAAACAAAGATTAGAGGGAGAAGTAATGCTGTACTTTGATGGTAGGAGAGACTGCCAGGGCACAAGAACTGCATGGGCAGTTCAAACTTTTTAACCTTTAAATCAAGTAACCTAATCAAGTAACCTTTGGGTCCAAATGATATAGGGTAAGATGCCTAAAGAGATTGAGACTGAGTCATTCTAGAAATTTCCTATAGGTTCCCAGGCTGGACTGTAAGCTAAGATTTCCTTCCTATATGGAGGGAGAGAAAGAGGGAGATGGGGGTGGGGTGGGGAGAGAGAGAGATCAAGACATATACAAGTGAGAATTGTATCATTATGGAAGCTTTAATTCTTTAATGCACACAGGCACTGGAAAATAAATGCTATCAAGAAATGCCCTTACAGCCCTGAGCATGGGCTGACTCATTAATTCATTCAGTTATGCAAGAAATACAAGATGATGAGTATTTAGGTTTGATTTTGTAGACGGTGAAATCTCTTGAGAACATGATTTTGGACCTGTGATCATGAGATGAATCCATGTAAATATGATGAAAGTGTTAAAAGAGGAATCTGCAACTTAGGTCCAAAAGGATAAATTTGTTGAAGAGCTCTAGGACTGTTGTGTGCAGGGTACTTTACAGGCAAGGGTGAAAAAAAACCTTTGCTCTTGTATCTTGCTCAGGAGAGGGACCAATATTACAGAGGAAGGCTCCAGACTGAATCAAATTCAAGATCCACTTCAAACAAGACATTTGGACTGGGCAGAACAAAAGGTTACAAGGGCTAAACCCGTATCTGACCAGCAAAAAAGTCACATCCTAGAGGTCAGAAAGCGTGGAGAGCTTGTGAGAATTGCTAGCTGTCAAGCTGAACTGAACCTTGCAAAGGAAATTAAAATCAAAACCAGAAGGGTTTTCAGCTGGAGAAGGAATAGGAGAGAAAGAACATGGAGATGAAAAATATGGCACCAAAACTGGGTAACTGCTTTGCCTCGGGATGCAGTTCTGTGAGATAGGGTGAGATGGTTTAAAAGATTACTTGTCTCTGCCAGCAAGCAGAGGCTCTGCTGTGCTTTCCCATCTCCCCACCACAGTGACGAAGCCTCACCCCATGTCTTGTGCCAGCTCCTTAACCCCTTAGTAAACCACCCCAGAAAAGCATGTGGCTAGAGTTTTTCTGCTGTTTTAACAAGTTGAATCAGCTCAGAAAACTGATCCACAAGTACCCAGGTTGGTGCCAGGGATGAGGCCATGGGGAGGTAAAGGAGGNGAGAGAGGCAGGTCCTTCCCCTTGCAGCCTGTGCAGTGTCAGACTGGCTCAGCTGCCTGTGACAGCACCACTTTCCTCTTGGTTAAGGACACAGATTAATTTGCAAATGAAAGGAAATGAGGATGAGGCTATAAGAATGGGAATGACCACATAGGAGGAGGAATGGAGACCTGGGGACAGATAGACTCTGTCCCCAAAT